>JAADWZ010000299.1:0-37473 GCA_023336445.1 Pythium dissimile | reverse complement strand
TGCCGGTAGAACGATCTTGCGCGCCACTTTGGCGTCGCCCGCGAGCGATTGTTCGCGGTAGCGACGCAGGCGGAACAGCAGGTAGCCGCCCATGACGATCATCAGCAGCCACGCGAAGAGCAGCGCGATCGACAGATGCCAAGACGACGAAGTGAGATCGTCAAGGATCGTCTGGATCACTGCGAGCTGCGCCTGGTAAATTTCGTCGGTCGACATGGCCGCCGGGAAGGCTGAGCCGTTCAGTACAGAGGCGAGCTTGGCATCGTACGGCGGGTCGAAGATCGGAGCATGCGGTAGAGCGGGCAGCTGATACAGCGACTTCATTGCGTTGGTCTGTTTAGCGCTGATCATTGCTGGCCGCCAACGGTGGGGCGTGTTGAAAAATGGCATGGTGTTTAGATATGCGTTGCTGGTGCGTTGCCATGTCCGACGAAACATGTAGAAGAGACACCAATGGTATTCGGTTGACTACTACACAATATCATACTGTCCCCATCCACCACCAGCGAGCACTCATCATAGGGCGACTCACCACTCCTGACCAAGCTTCGAGCACTGTCTTTATACTGTAACGATCTCACAGAAGAAGAACGCGCCAAGAATGCGCATTTTGCAACTTGCAACTTGATGGTTGGAAAAGAACGCACCGATGAATTCCAGAGTGCGTTCGTTCTTCCAATCATGATGAAACAGGTGAACTTGGCTCAAAGAGTTTGACCGAATACTAGAAAAGGAAGGAAAAATATTGGATGTGTCCGTCTTCATTTGTCACCAGGACTGCACCACATTCGGTGTGATTTATGCCATGGAAGAAATTTAACGGACGAAGTACACCGCATATAGCCCAGGATTAGAGACATTATGTCTTGGATGACTTATAGACATATCCCTGGCATTTGCTGACATCTTCATCTTTATCCATCAAGTTCACGATTCTCGGAAAAAAATATGTTCTGACCAACGGCGTGATAAGATAAAAGATCTGGTGTTGCTGGCTGTGGAGGAAACCACGCAATTCTTTCGCGTCACCATCATCATGGTCGGACCAGTGATAGGATGTCGTGTGTAAGGACGTTCTACTGGATTCGTTCTCGAGCGACTACACCGTGTAAACCTGTCTAAATTGCAAGGGGCTTCCTTTGGTGTCAAGGGTCTAGGGCCTCCCTTGGTATCAACCGTATCAACGATTGACCTCGAATACAGACGAAATGGCTGGGTCCTGCAGTGCATGATCAACCACGCCACTCTAACCTGTATCCATCTTTATGTGCATAAACAGCCACTTCGTGTTTTCCAAACGAGTACTTTTAAGTAATAGGAACTGAGTATCAAGACGATACTATCAAGGCTACTGATTCTCACCACAACGAGCGCGACTTCCTAGTACTTTTCAAGGTCGTTTCGGTTCCTGACACGCTGCAAAGTCGATGCCCGTGGAGCTGCTCCGCCGCTGATCGTCCGCCAACAACCTCGCGGTCAAGAGATCCTCATCTGAAAGCAGACGAAACTTGCGGTGTATCCGACGGCGCGAGCTGTATGCGGTCTCGACACGACGCCCGAGCTTCCGACAGAGACAGCAGAACCTCATGAGCGTGTGGGAGTCTCGGCTGCTGGGTCGCCCTCGTTTGCTATTGAAGAATCCGAAACCTTGAAGACTTGAACCTCGCGAACTGTTGCCGATACAGTGCTTGTGAATCCTTGGCGGATGTGACCCAGCCGTAATGATTTGAGAGATCTCCCTCACCACCTCCATCTACTGAACCCATCATCGTCACTGGCTGACACAGCGCGATTTTGCTCATCGTCGAAAACGTACTGGGAGCCTGCGTACTCGAAGCGGCAGTGGTTCCTGTGGTGGAGGAACCCGCTGTCCATAAGCATGTTGCCCAGCCGAATTGCCTCGCTCTGCGAGTCGACAACGTCGTTTACACGAAGCGTCTCTACAGTCCGTGTACCGACAAATGACGCTGAAGTGGTCTTCCTCGCCGTAAGCCTTGATGTAGTGACGCAGTGACGCCCGTCTTCGAGCAGCTCACTGGCTAGCCCCAGCGCGAACGGCGCTCCTCCTGAATCGTCATGAGTCCAGCTACCATCGCCAGGGCGGACGGTCGCTGACGTGGATCCGCATGCCACGCGGCTTGGCACAGCTCTTTTAGACTGGAATGCATGTTCGGATCCAGCATTGGTCGCTCGCCCGCAAACACCAGTTCAAATATCTCCGAATCGGGCTCGAGGCCGTAGTCTCCGTGACGAGATGGTGATGTCGTCGCCTTGCCGGTGGAGCCGAGGTGGTACTTGGCTATGCCAGGGTGTAAGATATCCCACGTGGTCATCGCTAGTGAGCACACGTCAGCGGCTTCTCCGTAGATAGCAGTGCCGGTGTGGCATCCTTTGATCACTTCTGGCGCCATGTACTGCGCCTCGTAGTTCGCGGCATTGATCTCCATATCTGAAATATTGAGAGCTGTTAATCCGGCTGTCGACCGATTCGCTCGGGGCTTGACACTTGCAGTGCTCATGTAAGCTTGATGCTGGTGGTCGCTATTGGAGGGCACTGCAAGAGTGCGCGACGCACCAAAGTCGGTTAGCTTGACGATTCCTTCACCATCAATCAAAAACTGCTGGGTTTGATGTCGCGGTGCACAAACCCTGGCGAGATGCTGTGCAAGTGCGAAACTGCCCTCGCAGCGTCGACCATGTACCCGATATTGATGAAGAACTGCTGCCTTCGTGGTGGAAGGATATTTCCGCGACGCCTTACAGCTGCTTGTGCATCAACCACCTCCTGGAGTGAAGCCTGGTAGACCTCGGCGACCAGACAGATGGTCGGCGGACACACGCATATACCGTAGAACTGAAGAATGTTGGGGTGTTTGGAGTGCACCACACAATGCCGCCTCGTGCGAAAACTCGGCCACGATCTCCTCCGTAAAATGCTTCGGCATGTAGATCTTGGCGGCAACTGGGAATCGCTTGGTGTGGAGAAACCCACGGTACACTGCCGAGTTTCTGTTGTTTTGATCGGACTGACGGATGGGCTCCCGCAAGTGCAATGTGCGAAGTCGATGATAAACCTGCGGTGCATTTCGATCAGCACATGGAGCCCTTGGGACGATACGCGCTCGTCGACTCGGCCGTTCTCGCGACGGAACACATCTTGCAGTTCCACCGCGCGTTGCCGATGCCTCGCCAATGCTCAGTGTCCGCGAGCAGAACGCGCCAGACGAGCAAGCCGACCGTGAACCACATGATCACCCAACCGAGCATTGAGGCTAGATTGTTCCGGCCCTGGTGGAACGATTCGGTCGCTGCGTTGAGCAAGATGATCATGACGACGATGTATCCGCAAAACTCAAAAAACATTCTCCCGCGACGGCGGACGCACCAGGTAGTAGCAGAAGAAGAAGAAGATTGGCAGACGAGACGTCGCAAGGACCCAGTAGCAGAGTCGCGCCTGGTCGGGTGATACGAACACCTTGAGACTCCAGGCGATCAGGATGGAATATGACGAGAAAACAACCGAGTGGAGGAGCGCGGTCATCAGCGCGCGCCACGAGAGACTGGGCTGGAGCATGTATATGAGGACGAGCAAGAAGTTGAAGTGCTTGCCTGCGCTCATTACTTCGATAGAGATCTTGGTGGGGTTGGCCAGGTAGTTGCCTGTCACCAGCACCGTGCCGTACGCCACGATGTACAGCAGGTTGGCTCCGCACAGCAGCCACAGCAGCGGTTCAAACGCCGGGAGCAGCATCTCCTTTGCAGCTGCTGTGTCGCCCAAAAGCGCTCGGTGGCGGTTTTGCCGGATTCGCACGAGCAGAAATGCACATAGCAACAAGACTTGCAGCCAGCCGAGCATGAGCGTCAGTGCGAGGCTCAGAGCCGCTCGCTTCGCACCTTGCAACACCGACTGCACGACGCCGAATTGAATTTTTAGACCTGTTCGGGCGTGAGCCCCGCAAAAGCAGGGACCTTGGAGCTGTTGGCCTGTGAGTTCGAGATCGGGATGAGAGGGGTGTCGAACACAGGGGCCTCGGGCAGCAGCTCCACAGGTGGGACGAAAGCGGAGCTAGAAGGATCAGCGAGAGCGCGCAACATGACCAAAACGACAAGCATTCGCGCTCGACCGCTCGAATTTCGTTTGTGACCTGCTAGCCATGCAAGCGCGTTGTCGGTGCGTCCAACCGTATAGACAAAAAAGTGTAAAATAAGTTTACAACTGAAAACAAAAGAAGAAAAGAAAATAAATGGTGACAACGCCTGATTTTGCGATGACCCTCCAACGCACCAGCTCAGCGCGGCACTTGCCTCTGGCCGATATATAACTGGCCCGCAGCGACTCCGAGAGGCCGTGGGTCAAGTTCCCGGCCGTTGCGCAGTGTGGACGCCAGGGGGATGCACCAATATCGAGAACCTGCGACGTGTGCCATTTAGCTGTAGTTTTGGAAATGATGGTCAACACAGACGAACTGAAAAACTCTGGCCTGCTATTCATCATCTACATTATCCAAAAAGCAACAATCCCTTCTTCCCCGTCTCAATCTCACGCGGCCTCGCTGGCAGCGACACCGAACTTTCCCGCAGGGCGTTGTGTTGGTTCTCGGAACGCGGCAAAGTCGGCACCGTGGAGCGTTTGGTCATCCTCCAGCAATTGCGCGGTAAGCAGATTCTCATCCGAAAAAACTTTAAACTTGCGCTGGAAGCGACTGCGCGACGCACGGCCGTTCTCAAGGCGTCGGCCTAGCTGACGACACGCGCAACGGCGCTCCATTACGACACGTGAGCTACGACTTCCAGCGCGCAGCGAGGGGTCCCTGTGGTTGGTGTAGACTTGGTCTTCAGATCCGGTCGAAGGCAGATCGTCACGCACAGTCTGCAGCTTGAGGCGCTGGCTCACCACGCAGCTCGACCTGTTGTCCGCTTCCAAGTCCATCATTGCGAGTGGCTGACACAACGTGATCTGGTCGTCGTCGAAGTAGTACTGCGAACCAGCGTACTCGAAGCTTCTGCAGTGCTTGGCGTGGTGGAGGAACCCGCTGTCCATTAGCATGTTGCCCAGTCGAATGGCCTCGCTCTGCGAATCGATAATATCGCTAATGCGAAGCTTCTCCACAATGCGCGTGCCCGCATACGATGCCGAGGAAGCCGCGGACGACTTGGCCTTCGCCGCCAGTCCGCCTTGGCGACCGCTCTCTTGCAAGTCGGCTGCCAATTCATACGCAAAAACGGCACACGCTTCCTCCTGGATGCTGGTCAGTGTCACTATCATTGCCTGAGCAGTCGGCCGATGACGAGGGTCCGCATGCCACGCGGCTTGGAGCAGCTCTTTTAGACTGGCATGCATGTTCGGATCCAGCATCGGTCGCTCGCCCGACAACACCAACTCAAAGATCTCCGAGTCGCGCCCGGGGCCATAGTCGCGACGAGATGTTGATACCGTCGACTTGCCAGTGGACCCGAGGTGGTACTTGGCCATGCCAGGGTGTAAGATATCCCACGTGGTCATCGCTAGCGAGTACACGTCGGCTGCCTCCCCATAGATGGCAGTGCCGGCGTGGCATCCTTTGATCACTTCTGGTGCCATATACTGCGCCGTGCACTTTGCAGCACCGGCGACAATTCCCGGCATTTCGAGTACTGTGCGGCCGACTGGTGGCCCATAGAAACTGCCGTGGTCCTCTGCGTCGTCTGAATTATTTGCAACGTGTGAAGTTTGGTACTGATGGCTGCTGGTCGAGCGGAGGGTCAGTGTCCGTGATGCGCCAAAATCGGTGAGCTTGACCGTGCCCTCATCATCAATCAAGAAGTTGCTGGGCTTGATGTCGCGATGTACAAACGCAGGAGAGAAGCTGTGCAAGTATGCGACCGCCCGCGCAGCGTCGACCATGTAGCCAATATTGATCAGGAACTGCTGGCGTTGCGGAGGCATGAGAGCGTGACGGCGCCTCGCCTCTGCTTGCGCATCCGTGATATCCTGCAACGAAGCCTGGCACAGCTCGGAGACCAAGCAAATGTTCGGAGGGCACACACACAGACCGTGGAACTTGAGAATGTTGGGGTGCACGAGCGCTCCACACAATGCCGCCTCGTGCGAAAACTCAGCCACGATCTCTTCCGTAAACTCGGCGGGCATGTATATCTTGACCGCCACCGGGATCTTCTTGGTATGCAAAAAGCCTCGATACACAGCCGCCGCCAAGTTGCGATCACGGTCGGACTGACGGATCGGCTCCCGCAACTGCAAGTGTGCAAAGTCAATGATGAACTTGCGGTGCATTTCGATCAAAACGTGGAGCCCTTGGGACGACACACGCTCGTCAATCTTGCCGTTCTTGCGCCGAAATACGTCCTGAAGCTCCACGGCACGCTTGCCGATGCCGCGCCAGTGCTCGGTGTCAGCGCGAAGCAGATGCCACACACACAGCGGCAGCACCATCGAGTACACGGTTATGACCCACGCGAGCCTCTTGGCCACCTTGGGGTGGCCTCGATGAAACGACTCGGCGGTCGCAAAGATCAGGAGCATCATCGTGATGACGTACGCGCACGTGATGCGAAAGATGCGGACGCTTGAGCGCGCCGGTGGGTTCCAGATGAGCGCCAGCAGATAGGCACCGGCGAGTGCACGCGCGCCCATCAAAGTCCAGTAGCAGATTCTGGCGTTGTCATGGTTCTCGATATAGTTGAGCACCACGACCACAGGTATTGTGTATACGGACAGCAGCACGGTTTGGAGCGTGGCGTCGCGCAGCGCACGCAGCGACAAGCTGGGCTGGAGCATGTAAATGGGCACGAGCAGTCCGTTGATCTGCTTGACAACCACCGCGATTTCGATGAGCAGCTGGTTTTGATGGTCGAGGTAGTTGGTGTTCATCAGCAGCACGCTGTAGACGACGATGTAGCACAAGTTGGAGACACTCAGCAGCCACAGCAGCGGCTCAAACGCCGGAAGAACGATCTTCTGCGCGGCTTCGGCGTCTCCGCACAGCGCCAAGTGGCGATTGCGCCGGATGCGAATGAGCAGCACAGCGCACATGAGCACCATCACTATCCAAGCGGCCAGCAACGCGAGCGTGAGGTTGAATGACGTCGACTTGAGCTGGTCGAGGATGCTGTGGATGATAGCCAGCTGTGCGCGGTAGACTTGATCCGGGGGCATGTCGGGCGGGAACGCCGATCCGTCCAAAACCGCCATGAGCTCGGCATTGTACGGTGGATCGAAGATCGGGGGAGAGGGAAGCGACGGCAGTGGTGGATACGTAGACATCGACCGGTTGGCGTCCATTTGTATCGTTTGTGAAGGCCGAGAGTTGTGGACTGGGCGTCGTCTCCCGTCTGCTCAGAGCGAGGATAAGAGAGTGCGAGTAGCAGCTCCCGGAACACAAGGCGATCCAGCGGCACCGCACTGCTGCTGGCCTGCCTGACGATCTGTTCCGATCCACCTGCTTCAACAGAGCTACTTGACACAAAAGCATGTTGCTCATACCTGAAAGGTCTCGATAGAATGAAGGAACGCGAGGAGAACGCGTGAGTAACCTCTATCCCCTCGCTTGCGAAGACGTTTCATTCGTGCCGTTGGACCATCAGTCAAGCATCCAACGAATTCATCATATAAATTCGTATGGGTCGCCTCATTTGTCGACGGTGTTGATTGGCCAAATTTCAATGTATTATTGTGATTGGTCAATCAGTTCCAATAATTGAACTGAAAATCAAAACGAGAGCGATCTTGAAAGGTCGTAATGGAAGTCCAGAGTCAAGATGTTTTTGGCGTATGCACGCGACTCAGAGTAAGGAAAAGAAGAAAAGCTTCAGCTGACCACTGCATAAAGTGTGAAAGTGTACTGGGAAATATACAGCGTCCGACCAAGCGATTCCCATTTAATGGTCATTTGTTTTGAACCCCGGAAGAGAAGGGGGCGGAGTATGGTCAGCCCTGACTTGAGCGAGAAGCGACGCTGCCTATGCTGCAGTGTTGAAATTTCTGAAAAGGCATTTTCTTCTTCTGGCAAAACGTTACGAACACCATGGCCTCATATTGAGCGCTCTGTGGACGACTGCGCGCGAGACCGACAGAAGTGAGTGCCGTTGCGGCCACGTGGCTCGAAGATTTCCCTCGTCACCACTCGGCAATCTCCATCAATCCGCGCAAGTGAATCGAACCAGATACCGTTTTGCAAGCTCGAAGAACTGTAACGCGACAACAAAATCCAGAATGAACCAGTCCGACGTCACAGCTAACGAGGTGAAGGCCGTTGGCGCGCCGATTGTCGCCGCCGTCGGCTCCGCCAGCTCCTCGCGGTCGAGCGTTCACACGTTACGTGTCATCGCGGTGCTCGGGTACGGTCTCATGTGCTTCCTCTGCCTCGCACTGATCGCGCACCTGCGTCAGAACCGGTTTGACGCGCTCAAGGGCAACAGCAGCGCTGCCCGAAGGGTAGTTTTGCCCGCATTCGAGCCATTGCTCTGGATCCTCAGCATCACCACGGGACTGTTCACCGTCGCGTTGTTCGTGATGCTGGTCGCGGATGTATTCACGTCGGGCATGCCCAAGATCGTCTCCGAGTTGTTCTATTGCGGTCGCCAGTTTGTGTTCCTCTTGGTCATGGTGTTCATGCACCAAAAGTCGGTGAGCATCCCGGCGCTGCGGCGCTGCGTGGTGATCTCGCTCTTGCTCTCCACATACACGCTGCCATTTGCGATTTACACGGCTTCGTGGGGAGATCCGACTCAGGCCGATCTCTACTACATCATCGCACTCGCCATTCGGCTGTTGCTCGTGCTCGGCTACGTCTTCGTCCTCTTTCGGCCGCCCAGCCGAGCCACCAAACGCACCATCCGAGAGTTCTGTGTATTCACCTTTGTGTACCAAGGTCTCTCCATCACAGCCTCAGAACTTTCTTACAATGGCCTCTTCTACTCGGGCTACATCTTGACGAACGCTGCAGTACTGTGGGCCGGGCTATGTCCTCTGGTCATCTGGCGTGTGCTACGAGCGGACACGGAGCACTGGCGCGGCATGGGCCAGCGCGCGTGCGCCTTGCAGAACGTGTCTCGCCACCGAAACCGCGTGAACGAACACGTCTCGTCTCAAGGGCTCCACGTGTTGATCGAGATGCACCGTAAGTTGATAATCGACTTTGCGTACTTGGAGCTCAAGTACAAGATCGGCGTCGGCGCCAGCGCGATCGTCTACAGCGGTGTGCTCCACTCACGAACAGCTGTGGCCGCCAAAGTGTACATGCCCAGTGTGCTGACCGACGAGGTGGTCGTTGGCTTCTCTCAAGAGGCCGCGCTGTGTGGCGCTCTCCATCACCCAAACGTCGTCACGTTCCATGGCATGTGCGTCTATCCGCCGACCATTTGCCTCGTGTTTGAGCTCTGCCAAGGCAGCCTGGACTCGGTAGTGTTGGCCAACGAGCGCTTTAAAATGCAACAGAATCGCCAGACTGCGAGCGTCAACGTGGGCTACATGATCGACGCCGCGCGTGCGGTCGCGTACCTGCACAGCTTCTCGCCGGGCTTTCTGCATCGCGACATCAAGCCGGCCAACTTTCTCGTGGATAGCGACCACAACGTCAAGCTGACAGACTTTGGCGAGTCGCGTACGTTGGCGGCTCGCACAGCGCGGAGTGGGGTCTCGTCGAGCCACACTGCCAACCACGACAACGGCGATCGTTTCGCTAGGGGAGTGATAGACCCTTCGCCGAGAGTGCTGGAGATGCGCGAGGCGGCACTCAAGATGACGGTGAAAGGCACAGTCGAGTACATGGCGCCAGAGCTAATTAATGGAAGGGGCGGGTTCGCGTGCTATGGAGAAGCCGCTGACGTGTACTCGCTGGCGATGACCATGTGGGATATTCTCCACCCGGGCGACGAACGGTACCCTGGCTGCACCAACAACCATTTGCACGTGTTCCAAGCCGTGCTGGACGGCAAACGTCCGGACTTCGCGCCGGACGTCCACGCAGCTCTACAAGAACTGATTCGTAGTGCGTGGCAGCTGGATCCACGACTGCGTCCGTCCGCGCAGACCATCGTGGGCATTTTGGAAACCATTCAAGAAGAGATTTGCGCCACGAGTATCGCCACTTGCTTTGACGATTTAGGCAACGACAACGTGGCGTTGTTGGTCTCCGATGATGACGAACAGACTTCCAGCTCCGGTGGCTGCCGCGTCGTCCAGCCAACGGCTAATCTTCCAGTGGGTCCTCTCACCGGCTTCGAGATCGTCGAGCACCTGCGCACCAAACAGTACGTGGCGGGCGTAAACGAGGCGCTGCGCATGGGCCGCATGTGGCTCGATGCTGGCTTTCTGCATCATCTCAAGCACGCGCAGGGCTTCACGGACAACGAAGAACGGTTCTTTCTGGACGAAGACTACATTCGCCTATGCCAACCGCTCGCCGGTGTTTGTGATGGAGACCACGACGACCGTATGGTGTTTGACCCAAGCAGGTCCCAGGGGCCACGGTCGAAGAGCTCCCTTGGTGAGCGTAATCACGCTGCACTACTCAGTGTCCCGACAGCGCGCCGTGGAAGCAATAAGGGCAGAGGACCGGTGTCCGAGACCATCGCATCGACAGTGGTAGCGCGTGTGGCGCTGTGCGCTTGTCGCAAGCACGGCCAGCGGCAGATCCACGACGTCAAACCCACCAAACGGCAGTGCTTCCGACGCAAGAAAGTGCAGACCCTCGCCGAGACCGACGTGCTGACGACATCGCTGCTCGACGGAACGCCCAGCCACTCAATCGAGTCCGGCTTCACCGACTTTGACTGGGTCAGCTCAGGCACCTTCAAGGCCATCCAAGAGAAGTGATGCTTTCGTTGTCTTTAAAATCAGGTTTTGCATCTTAGTACAAGATAATTGACAACATTTGTCGTTGTCACGATTGCCCAAAAACAAAATACGCTCCGTTCACTTGCACAGTGATCCAAGACGGAGCGAGGTATTCCTGCTCTTTCGGCTGTTGTTTTGAATCCGATCTGTGGTTCTACGGTTGCTACTCTCATCCTTTGAAGTACTACAATAGACACACAAAGCGGGTGGCACGAGACTGGGGCAACAATGTCTCTCGGACGATTGATCTTCTTTTCCATAGATCGGCGCTCTGGGCCAAGAAGCGGACAGAACCCAGAACGGGAAGGACATTCGCTCGCCGACTTATGAGCGCCGGTACCAGTAATAAATTTGTGGCTCACCACAAAACAAGAGCTCAGTAGGTAAGCCGCATCTCTCTTTCCCTTGCACTTGTTCACAAGGTCAAGCAAACGATGAAAAGTACTCTTGTCGTATCAGACGTTTCACGTGGGATATCTTTCTGCGCTGTGATGTTCGAAGGAGCGCGTAGCAGTTCTGTTCAGCGTGTACTAAGTAAGGTGCGGGAGTTACAGTATTCTCCGCATAGTCTTACTGTACACTCTCCATGGTTCCGGCCTGCCTACCCACCCAGTCTCCCTTGGTCAAGCCTCTTCCTCACCAACAACAGCCACTATCAATCTGGCCGTGTTCCAAGCAAATTGCAATGCTGCGTGCTTCCAGCTACAGCTCGACGACGGCGCAGCCCACGCTCCCGCCGCTGCCCGAGCCACCGATCTTCGACTCCCCGCACAACCCGTACATCGGTAGCCTACTCAGCGGCACGTTCCCAGCGTTCCACGACCTGACACCCGAGCAAGTATACCAGGCGCAGCTCCAGGTCGTCGAGACCATCCTCCATGAGGTCAAGAAGGCGGCGACAAACTTGTCGCTCACGCTGTCGTTCGTGTGGCTCTGCATGCTGATCACGTGCGGGCTCCTGCTCTTCCGCATCCGTCGCAACCGCCAGTCTGCGCTGCGCGGCGACGCCGAGGCGGCGCGGAAGATCGTGCTGCCGGCCTTTGAGCCGCTGCTCTGGCTGCTCTGCACGGTCAACGTGCTGTACATTGTGACGTACGGAATGATGCTCGCGTCCAATGACTACCTCGTCTACCTCACGCGCGTCTCGATCGAGTTCATGTACGCCGGCAAGCAGTTCAACTTCATGCTCGTGCCCATCTTCATGCAGCAGCAGAGTCTGTCGCTGCGTGCGCTCGGCCGCGCTGTGCTGCAGTGTCTGCTCATGTCCATCTACACCGTGCCGATCGTCTGGGTGCTCAACACGTTTGGCACGCCTAGCCAAGAGCGCGTGTACTACTGGATGCTGATCGGCGCGCGCTCGCCGGTGCTGTTCTACTTTGCGTTCCGCTTTGTGTTCCCGCCGGCGCGCGCCAGCGTGCAGACCATGCGCGAGTTCTGCGGCTACATCGTGACCATGATGCTGCTGGTGTTTGCCGCGGGGGAAACCTTCCGCAACAGCTATGTCCGCACCGCGACGACGCTCGGCTGGGCGATCACGATCTACTCGGCGTGTCTGCCCATCTTTGTCTGGCGCGTGCTTCGCGCCGACACCGAGCACTGGCGCGGCATCGGAAAGCGCGCAGTGGAGCTGCAGGCCGTGTTCCGTCGGAAGAACGCCAAGGTTGACGAGCGCGTCTCCTCGCAAGGGCTCCATGTGCTGATCGAGATGCACCGAAAGTTTATAATCGACTTCGCGCACTTGCAGCTCCATGAGGCGATCTCTGGCGCGAGTGACAGCGGATCGGCGACCGTGTACCGAGGATATTTGCACACCAAGAAGGTGACTGTCGCTGTCAAGATGTACATGCCGACCAATTTCACCGAGGAGACCGTGGCCGAGTTCTCTCACGAAGCTGCCCTGTGTGGCTCGCTAGTGCACCCCAACATTCTCAGGTTCCACGGACTGTGCGTGTGCCCGCCCAACATCTGCTTGGTCACCGAGCTCTGTCAGGGCTCGCTGCAGGACGTCGCGCAGGTGCAAGTCAACTGGAGCCGCCAGGGCGTCACCCCACGTCGTCGCCAACAGTTGGTAATCAACATCGGGTATATGCTCGACGCGGCTCGCGCAGTCGCTTATCTGCACAGCTTCTCCCCAGCGTTCGTGCACCGTGATATCAAGCCAAGTAACTTTCTGGTGGATGACGAAGGCAACGTCAAGCTGACGGACTTTGGTGCCTCGCGCACTCTTGCTGTGCGCTCCAACAGCGGCCACCAGCATCAGCCCGACACGGTGCCTACCAACAAGTCGGCCACCGAACGTAACCAACCACAGCAAGTGTACACTGCTGGGCGTGTCGTGTTTGAAGTGCCCGGTGTGGTGGCAAGCACAGCCAATTACACAGCCCAGTATATGGCGCCCGAAGTGATCAAGGGCCATCATGCCGGAACCGTCATTTATGGTGAGGCGGCTGACATTTACTCACTGGCGATGACCATGTGGGACATCTTGCACCCTGGCATGGCCAAGTACCAACTGGGCTCTACTGCCAAGACAACCTCCACCTTCCGCCGCGGCGACTATGGCCCGGAGCGCGACTTGGAAGTGTTTGAATTGGTGTTTGCTGGTGAGCGGCCGATGCTGGATCCGCACATGCATCGCGGACTGCGCGAGCTTTTAGAGACTGCCTGGCACGCGGACCCGCGCAATCGACCGAGTGCGCAAAACGTCGTCTCGGCGTTGGAGTCGATTCAGGAAGAAATCTGTGCTACGTTTGCTCTCGAGCTCATGGATGAACTCAACGAACGTAAACGCATGCTAGGCGCTCCGGCTGCGGCGACCAGGCCCAATCCACAGGTTTCGCTGTCCAGCTTTGCTGGCACACAAGTCGTCGAGAAGCTTCGTATCTGCGAGTTTGTGGACTCGCAAAGCGAGGCAATTCGGCTCGGGAACATGCTCATGGACAGTGGTTTTGTCCACCACGTCAAGCACGCGCGCAGTTTCGAGTACTCCGGCTCGCAGTACTTTTTCGACGAGGACCACATCATGTTGTGCCAGCCCATGGTCATGATGGACTTGGAAGACGAGAGTGGCAGTGCCTCTCACGGCGGGAACGCCCACATCTCGGCAGCGGCGATCGAGAAGGCGCAACAACTCCAGCGACAGAAGCTCCGCCATGAGCAGCACTCGAACGGATCAAGCTACCGTGGATACGGAGGCGGTGGTCGCGTGCGAGTTGGCAGCCACAGCTCCCACGTCTTGATGGAGCACCGCTGTGCGTGTCGCAGGCTCGGCCAGCGCGCGGAGACCGAGCGCACGACGCGTCGTCGCTTCCGTCGGAAGTTCAAGATGTTTACGGACGAAAACCTACTCACGGCAAAGCTTCTCACCGACGACGAGCACCACAACAGTGCGACGAGAGGCGACTTTACTGCGTTTCGAGACTCGGCTCTTGCACAGAGAGGGGTCGGTGATGCTGCTTAGTGACGAAGCAAGAGCTGTGATTTTGTGTGTACTCAGTAGGAGAATTGTTTCATGCATAAACGGGGCTACTTCTTCAATATACTCTCCTTTTGTATGGCAAATGAAAAACATCTAGTCCTACGAACTAACAGTAAGTTGACTGCGAAGATACCCTCCAAGCAATCAGCAATGACAGTTGATCAGCTGAGCATTCTCCAGAAAAGCAGAACCACACATTTCGTCTAGAATGTGGGAAAATCGCCAGCTTTTGAATAGTCAGCATCCGGGTGACATTGGATTGTTCGAGTCGTAGACACGGTGATACTAACGCGTCGCACGGCCCAACTTCCCTCCACTTCGGTACCCGCGCTATCGTCAAGGACCTTGTTGACTGTGTGTTGTCCGAACTACTAGTAGTAGCTCGGACAACTAGTAGCTCGGACAACAGACAGTCAACAAGGTAGCTGCTACTAGTGCTCGTTTGGAACGAGGCAGGGCAGCTGTCGCTCACATTTTCTCATCAGGTTGAAACTTTCCACCGATACTCTTCAGAGCAGAGCGATGAAGGAACAACCAAGACTGGTGCCAAAGGAAACTGTCTGATCCACGGACCTAAAATCCACGGACCTGATAGCTTCGTCTTACGGATCGCCTGATTTCTCTGGGATACTAATTTTAAAATATATTTTCGGACATAACCGGGTAGCGGGGGGATGAAGTTAATTTCACTTACTTTGTGTATGCCAGCTGTCCATCTTCATGTGCATAGCCGTGGTATTCTTGAATTCAATCTTAAAAACGTACATTAACTACTTTCTCATGCAGAATTGTGAAAATGAATAGCAAAGACTACCGACAACAAGCTATTTATCGGTCGAGCAAGCGTTCGCGGCTTTTTTGTTCGTTCACTCCTGGATGATATGCAATCCATCCACCGCGTTCCACGTGAAATCCGAGAAACCGGAGCCCGCCGACATGTCGGTCATGCCTTCGTCCGGCACCAGAAGCGCCGTCGTAAGCAGATTGGCCTCGGCTGTGCTCTGGACCTTCTTCCGGCTAAAGATTGTGCGCTTGCTGGGCTTGGCCGTTTCAATCTGCCGTTGTCCGTGCTTCCTACAGGCGCACATAGTGGACTTGGCGGCGGTCGTGGACCGCTTCGCCTCGTCGCTGGAGCTCGCGCGGCTCGAGGTCTGCGAATCGACCGAAGAAGTGTGAGTTCGCCGTCCGATTGCACTGGTCAGTCGTGCGTGGTGATCGCCCAGAGACTTGGTTGTCGCCCCACGCACATCGTCGGCGAGTGGCCGACAGAATCGAACGTGGTCTTCATCCACATAAAACTGAGCGTTGTCGTCCGTGAAGCCATTGGTGTGCTTGACGTGGTGGAGGAATCCTGCGTCCATCCACATGCGACCCATGCGGACCGCTTCGCCCACGGTCTCCACATACTGGTGCGAAACTAGCTGCCCGACGATTTCAACACCAGAGAACGTTCCGATCGCTGGAGGCACGACCGAAGAGGTTCCGTTGGAACAAACGTCGTCGTTGGTATTGGTACGTCTAGAGCCGCAAGCCAGCCGGATCTCCTCTTCGTCCGAAGATCCCGAGAGGATCTTATCGTAGCCAAAGCCGCGGAAACTACCTGCGAGGAAGCTGGCGGAGATCTCTTCCTGGACGCTCTGGATCACACTCACGATAATCTCGGCCGATGGACGCATGCGCGGGTCCACATGCCACGCGTTGCAGATCAGTTCTTGTAGTGCCGGGTGGACATCCGGCGCGAAGTCCGGGCGTTTGCCGTCCAGCACGGCTTGGAACACGTGCAAGTGGTTGTTGGTGCAGTCCGGGTACCGCGCTTTTCCCGGGTGGAGAATGTCCCACATGGTCATCGCCAGCGAGTACACGTCGGCGGTTTCTCCGTAGCAGGCAAAGCCGCCTTTGCCGTTGATGAGCTCCGGCGCCATGTAGTCGACTGTGCCCTTGACCGTCATCTTCTGCGCCGTCTCGCGAACCTCGAGCACCGTGGTGGGCGACGGCGCCATCAAGCCAGCGTTCACACTGTAGTCACACACCGCAATGGTCACATCCCCCGTGACCGTGGAGATGCTGCGCGACTCACCAAAGTCGGTCAGCTTGACGTTGTGGTCGCTGTCGACCAAGAAGTTGGCCGGCTTGATGTCGCGATGCAGAAAGCCAGGGGAGAAGCTGTGCAGGTAGGCGACGGCTCGCGCCGCGTCGATCATGTAGCCCACGTGGATCATCATGGTCTGTCGGTTCGGCTGGTACGCCGCACTGCGGCGGTTGGCCTCCAGCATGGTCTCCAGGCTTCCCTTGCACAGCTCAAACACGAGCCCGATCGTCGGCGGGCACACGCACATCCCGTAGAATCGAACAATGTTCGGGTGGTGGAGCGCCGCGCACAGCGCCGCCTCGTGGGAAAAATTGGCGACCACTTCGTCCGTGAGCGCGTTGGGGGTGTAGACCTTGGTCGCGACCGCCGTTTGGGAACGAAGGATCCCGTCGTACACGATGGCGCTGGCGCCGACACCGATCTTGTGCTTGAGCTCCAGGTACGCAAAGTCGATTATGAGCTTGCGGTGCATCTCGATCAACACGTGGAGACCTTGCGCCGAGATGTGTTCTTGGATCTGGTGCTTTTGGCGGTGGACATTCTGCAGTGCACAGGCGCGCTGGCCCATACCGCGCCAGTGCTCCGTGTCCGCCAAGAGCAGCCGCCAGATCACCAGTGGAACGAGCGCGGCCCACACCAGCGCGCAGTAAGTGGTCGCGTAGCCGGCGCCACTGTGGCCGACCTGGATCAGCTCACTGCACGCAAAGGAGAGAGCCTGGTACACAAACGTGAAGCAGCAGTACGCGCGGATGGACGACTTGCTGGCGCGGCTCGGAGGACGAAAGAAGATGTAGAGAAACGCCGCGACTAGCACGAGTCGCAGCACGCGCTGGATGATGAAGTATAGATCGCCCTGGGTCGGGTCGCCCCAGTAGGACGTGTACACCACGACGGGCATCGTGTAGGTCGCGAGCGCGAGCGAAATGGCGATGCTGCGGCCCAGTGCGGGCAGCGACACGGACTTTTGCAGCATGAACACCATCGCGAGTAGGAACACAAACTGGCGGCCGCAGTAGAAGATCTCGCTCGCGATGCGAGGCGTGCCGTCCTTGAACAGGTCGAGCGCATAGATCGTGAGCATCGCGAGCGCGAAGAAACCGGTCGCGAGTCCAAGGATCCACAGCAGCGGCATGAATGTTGGTAGCAGAATCTTGCGTGCGGCGGTGGTGTCGCCCTTGCGCGCGTTCGAGCGGTTGCGGCGCAGATGGAGGATCAGCGCAAAGCAGAGCAGACTCATGACCGCGTACCCGAGCACCATGATGATCTGCACCGTGTTGGCGTGTGGGTTAAGCTGTGACGCGTCCATGATCAGCGTCGTGGTGAAGGCGTCGGGTGACAGCGCGTAGGGCGGCCTGGTCGGCGTGGCCGCCGTGTCGTTGGTACCATTCATGGGGGTGAGGACTTGAGAGAAGGAACGGAAATGGTGATGTGATGTGATCTGATGGTGGTATCCGCGTCCTGCGTCCTCGTGAGCTGTAGCGTCTAAGCCTCTCCTAGAGCGCGGAGGGGTGCCAGTCTGTGAAACCGTGCAGGTGGCATGGAACTCCTTAATTCTCGAAGTTGTCGATCCGTGGGAATGCGCTTCGGCAGTTCCGGAGCTGGCGAGCAAATAGATTCGAAATTCGAATCGACGCTCACTAGGGCGAACGTGCAATGCATGTGATCCTTTACGCGAAACGCTTGAGGAATCCTTGGGCGGATGTACCCACGACCACGTTCGAAAACTGTACGACGGGCTCCTGATCCGGTCGGAGCGAAGATCATTTGAGTCCAGAGGTGAGCCTTTGGCTGGCTCTTGAGTGGTCGTCGTATCGAACACCGTGGAAAAGAGACAGCCTCCAGGTGAGTGAGTCCGTGACAAACTTCGTGATTTGGAAATGGTAATGGTATTGGCATAGCCTGGCCGCCCCACGGATGTGAACACCGTGCATGAGGTGGTTGCGTTACGCTTGAAGCATTGAGTTCAATCTTCCATGAACCGAACACGGCGTTTAGTTGCTACGCTACCAGTTGGCAGCTCACGCCGGCATGGATAGTGGAGACCCTCCAAGTTCACATCTAAGTTCCACACAACAAAATCGCAACGATAGCGACTGTAGTTAGACCACTTCGTGCGGTTCAGTGCGACACATACACGTATTAGTTTAGATCGAAAACTACGCGGAATGGGCATCCGCCTGTGTTCAACGAGAGAGGTCAAAACGATCTACTTATAACTGCGTTCAAGCCTCTCCATACATGTATCATATTGGCGCACAGGTGCATTGCGAAGGGTCCATCCTGCTGTTCCGTCATTTAGATCACCGCACCGTATCCCAGATCTGAGGAACGCAAGGGTGAGTGGTCGTAGTGTGCGAAACGCTCGTTGAAAGAAGGAGCGAGGAGCGTGCAGGCCTCCATGGAAAGAATAAGCCTCGAAGTGGGTGCTAGGCTTACAGCTGTTGCTAGTTTCCTCACAATGGCAATTGGTGTGCACCCTATACGCCACAATATTGGAAAGGGGGATGCGCGAGGGAGAAGTGGAGAACTCGCACAGTTGAGCTATCTAGAACAACAGGAAGGCGTTGCACTCAAGAATCAGAGCCACTACGATGTATGAACGGATTCAGAAGAAGAGAATGTGCACGTGGACTTCTCGTGCGCTGTCCAATACAGCGTGCAGTGTCGAGAATAGCGGCACTATGTTCTCGGTGAATGTGCTTCCGTCATGCTCCAACAGGTTGTGCCACAAGCAGGAAAACTCTAGTTCACCCAGCGAGATTGTTTAGCTGCCAAGCCGATAGGCCGCTGGGCGAATCAATTAATCGATTGCACGCACAGAGAATGTTTCTTGAAGTTGCTCAAAGACTATTTGAGTATCAAGGCTACGCGTGGTTGCCAGCACACAGTGTATCAGGACTTTAACTACACCAGCGATCTAGGCGCTCGTGCAGTCCAGTCGTCGCTGGCTGTTAATAGTCGTCCCTTCCAAGGGGCCGGTACAGGTCACCTTCTGTGGTGACCGCCGGAATAACGCCTGGTTCTCGTTCCAGAGCTGTACAGGCAGTGAGGGTCCAAGTCTCCAGCTGAGCGGGCCATTTTTCTGAATCGAACTCCTCGTTACGAAGCGATCACGGGGCATTGGCAGAGTTTACGGAGCGTTGGCGGGTGGGAGCTGCAATGACGTTTTGTATCCAGAGGGACTATTTCTGTGCGGTAGCTTGCTGGAGGGTGGTGAGCTCGACTTGGTGGCAACTGCTCAACACTGTGAGATACGGCAAATGCGGCGTGAGATGGGGCGCTTGGGACACATTGGAATATCGAACGAAACAGATTATTTTCAAGTCTGGCTCAGAATAGTATCCAAGGTTTAAGATGTAACTTGCTTTTTGTATGATGATAGATCCAATCAAGTGTGGTCCACACGTACAATCCGCGTCGTGAGATGAATCCATCTGGCCTGCTGGGCGAAAGTCCAGACCCAGTTGGAAAAGCAGCGTTTGAGTTCTTTAGGGGAACACACAGCGACAGAGAGAGCGGATCTCTTCCCTGCCCCTCTGTGTGCACTCATCCACCAACAGTTTTCGGTGGCGACACAATTCTTGTTCTCCTCCATACCCGTCCCAGCGGAGAACACTTTCGCCGACATTACCTCGTTGGCGTCTGAAGACGCAAGCAATTACCCAGACCAGGTTCTCCTCTTTTTATATCCGAGACCATGGAGATTTTCCAGGATGGGGAGCTCGAGGAAGAGGTATGTCTGTCTGTCTCTCCGTATTAGAGAGAACGTTCCCTCGCTCAATGCTCCTTGTATATCCGTGGGAACCGCGCAGATGCGCAAACGCGACTACCAGGCCAACAACCTGTCGGCGATCTGGCAGCTCTTTGCGAGCTCGTACAACGACGCCATCGAGTCACTCACGTGTCCCGTGCGCGCCTCGTATTCGGTCGCAGATCTTGGCCCCCGCGCGTTTTCGGTTTCACGACCACCACAAGCGAATGACGCCAACAACATGGTGGCGGTGGCGCCGCTGCTAGATGTCGTGCGGGAGGACCTGCAGCTGCGCAACCCGCGCGGCGAAGCGCTCCAGTGCTCGTTCTGGCACGCGGCGGCGGCGTCGACAACAACGACCACGACCACCTCTTCCCCACCACCAGTGGCAACATCACCACCGGCGCCGTGCATTGTGTACTTGCACGGCATGTCGTCGTCGCGGAAAGAGTGTGTGTACCTGCGCGACCGCGTGCTCGCGTTGGGCTTTTCGCTGCTGGCGATGGATTTCTCGGGCTCGGGGCTCTCCGAGGGCGAGCGCATGTCGTTCGGGCACTTCGAAAAGGACGATCTTCGCACGGTGGTCGACTATCTGTTCGCGACCAACAGGGCCTCGCGCGTCGGCCTCTGGGGGCGCTGCGTGGGCGGCGCCGCGGCGCTGCTCTATCTGTGCGAGTCGCTCGAGTACGAGTACAAGACGCTGCGGCTATCTCTGCGCGACGCTCGCGCCTTGCAGCTCGGCCAGTGCAAACAGACCGGCGCCATCCTGTGTGTGCGCCCGGGCCGCGTGTTCCGTTTCCGCATGACGCAGCCGAGCGCGAGCAACGGCGACTTTGCCGTGCTTTCGATCGGCGGCCATCTGGTCAAGGGCCTGGACCTGGAGGCCTGCCGGGCACTGCTGATCTCGGACTCGCGCTGTAATGACCAAGTCGTCGAGATTCGTGGCTACGTGAGACGAGATGCCGCTGCCTTTGCCGTCGAGCAGCCGGAGAGCGTACCACCGTTGGTGTTTGCGCTGGCGCTCGACTCGACCTACGGCGACATGGAGCGTGTGATCGCCGACATGCTGACCGAGGTCGCCAAGAGCGCCGAGAAGCGCAACGTGTCGGTCCCACTGGCGATGGTCACGGCGGCGTCCAAGATCCTCAGCCGCTCCGTGCGCAAGACCGCGGGCTTCCAGTTTCACGACATCGCTGTGGTCGAGGCCGTCCACGCACTCGACGTGCCCTGCCAGTTTGTGAGTGCGTCCAAAGTCGACTTTATTCGGCCTGACCACACGCGCGCCGTGTTCGACGCGTATGGCGGCGACAAGCACTGGCTCGCGTTTGACGGCGTCCACGACCAGAACCGCCCAGACCACGTCGCGATCGCCGTGTGCCGCCACTTCGACTTTCGGTGGCGCGAAAGTATCTGAAACATACTCAAAACTGAAAATGGACCCTATTTAATCAGCAGCGTGTTGAGTAGACGAACAGCGCAGTAGAGAAGAGAAGAGTCAAAATGAGACACGAGATGCGACAAAAGAAACTGGCAGGTGTGTGCGTGTGTGCGTGTGTGCGTGTGTGCGTGTGTGTGTGTGTGTGTGTGTTGGTATCAACGAGCGAGCGTTTGCTTTCAAGCCCCGTGTCTAAATTCACAGGCTGAGTGTGTCGGGCTTATCCTCGCGGGCCATCTGTGATGTCGTGCTGGTAGTCTTGGACGATACTGCCGAACCGCTGGATGCATTCCACGTGAGGAAAGTAGTGCACGACGTGCTTGGCGCGGTCCACGCTCAGCAAGCGGCTGCTCGCAACTGTGATCAGATCGATGGATGGCGCGAGCCGTCTCTGCTGTTTACTGAACAACGTCGGCTTTCGTGTGTGCGGCAGAACCGAGGTCGAGTACATGGACGGGCCAGTGGCGCGGCAGTACACGAGACCGTCTTCCGCCAAAAGAGCGAGCGCTTCCCGCGTGTCCTGGAGCGTGAGCAGCTTGTCCATGCGCCGACAAACGGTCTCCTCCGTGACGCCAGGCGAGAGCAAGATACACGACAGGAGTTTCCGCTGGATTGAGTACAAGAACCGAAAGTTCGTGCTGCCGTCCATCTTGAGCCACGGAAACGACAGGAGATCCTTCTCGCCTTCGAACACCACTTTTGCGAGCGACGTTGACTCTTCGTGAACCAGCGAGTAGGACCGTAGCAGCCAAAAGTCGCCGTGGTCCTTTGCGACATACCGTTGCGCAAAGTAGGCGTTCACACAGATGAGTACGCCAGCGTCCACAAGATCGTCTACGCACAATCGCACGGACGACGCGTCGACGTCTGCATACTGGCTCTCGAGGTGCGCCATCATGTCGTCAAACGCAGCTCCTCGCTCGCCGGCAACTCGGACCACTTGTTCCACCGCGTCCATGAGCTTGCGCCGTGTACCCTTGGCTTTCTTCTTCGGTCGGCACGCGACACCGTGCTCGTCGACTGTTGAGAAAGCTTCAAACTTTTTCCGCTGCAAAGTGCCTTCGTCGACGGAAACCGCACTCATTTTCGTCTCAACGACCCAATTCTCGGTTAGAATAGCCGGATTCTTAAAACTCAGTCGCTTCGACAGGTGCGCAGCGAACCCGGTGCCTTCCTTCTGGCTCTTGTAGTTGAGAAATCGCAGCGTTCGCTTCCGCAGCATGGCTGCTGTCTTCTCCTCGTCCACCTTGCTCGGCGACTCGGTCAAGTCACCATCAGAATCATCAACGATAGGGCTGTGCACGGCCACGAGGCTGCAAACCCCCATCACTTGACACCCCAACTCGAGGGCACACTGGCCTGCGGTCGCGTTTGGTGGAAACTCGGCTTCGAACCCAGTGTCAAACTGGTTGGCGGTACGCGACATCACACCATTCGTGCCGATCACTTCATCGATTGTCGAGGCCACCATTGCCTCCTGTTCAGCGGCCTGCTGGAATAGCGCGAGAGGATACGACAGAGTTGAAAACTTGAGAAAGTCTTCAAGTCGTTGGCTCGTCGAATATCCTCGCATGCGCTCGCGCTCGGTGGCTCGCACAATCCAGTTCTTAAGCCACAGATACCGCCACACCAGTCGAATTTCTTCCGCGTCCCAGAAAGAGATCAATTCTTCCGCCACGATGGGGTGGTACTCATCTTGCGGAGAGACGATCATCATCACTGCTCGCCGGAACAGCGCTGTGAGACGTGGGGATTCAAATATCGATGCTTCCTCGTCAAACACTCCAGAAGGATTCAGCGCTTGAGTCATCTCCTGTTTCGCAGCTTCCAGCGATAGCTTCGCGTCCGGCTCGGCGAGCTTCTCCCTCAGCCTTTTCTTCACATCAATCTTCCGCTTGCCCAGCTTGCGTGCAATCGAAACCAGACCAAAGCCAGACCGTGACAGCCACGGCACACGAAACGCCACCGACTCCGTGTCACGTTGCAGCCCTTGCGGGATCGGAATTCTCCATCGACTGCGGCAGTTCTCGATAAAATAGTCGACCAGCTGACGCTCGTCGTCCTCACTCCACTGGAAGAGCTCCGATTCGTCTTCGTCGTACTCGTACTCATCTCGGTTGGCGTCCGTCGAACTGGCGCGTTTGCGGATTTGACGGTCGGCGTCTCCATTTGCAAGTGTGTCATTGCGCGTCCCATTTGGCGTTTGGCGTGCCGATTTCTTCAATTTCTTCTTGACAATCGGACCACGCCGTGCCCGCGACGCGCGGATCGCTCTTGATACAATCCCTGTGCGCTTCACAGTCTTTGCCTCGTCGTCGGCTCTCGGTGTGGGCTTTTGTGATCTTGAAATCCAGCCGAGCACGCGTAGCATTCGGCGCGCTCGGCTCTTCATCGGCAAGGGAACCTGGCACACGGCCGGTTCATTCGGTTTCGGGCTCTTCACTTCCATGACCATTCGCTCGACGCAGAGTCCTTCAAGAGCCTCCCAGTAGAGCTCGACATCGGCCGCCGTCGTGAGCGTATGCTTGAGGGGGAGCAACGACCCAAACGAGAACTTTCGCTCCGTGGTGCCGACCAGCTTGACCGCCGATTGGGCATTAACACCATCCTGAGCAACGTTATGCTGGTCGCCTTGCGGTTGACGACCCAGGGTCTGGCGGTCATCGAGAATGATCCGAATCGAGCCGCAAAGACGAAATAACCCACCGAGAGCGTTATCCTTGAGAGCTTGCGCCAAGATGCTGTCACGGTCATCGGTGTAGCCAGCTCGGAGAATCTTGATCAGATTCTTCATTCCAATCTTGTGAGGCACGATGAGCTTCAAATCGGTCAGCGTTCCCAACACTTTTGAGGTTCGCCCCGATTCGTGCGCCCACACTTTGGCGCACACGCTCTGTGGGAGGCCACCGAAGCCCAAGCCGTTCTTCACGGCGTGGTCAACCAGCGCAAACTCAGTGCCGTTCAGCACCGAGCCGCCTGAAAACGCTTGAATGTACAAATACACGGGCATCCTGTGCAAAATCGTCTCCCGAGAAAATACAATCCCACGCGAAAGTCCTTTTGTGCGCTTGTCGTCGTTTACGCGTGTGCCGTTCTCCGCTGCGTTGGCGCTCAAGTCTGGTTGGAAATCGTCGTCCTCGTCCACCGAAATGTCGATTTCTTCGTCTCGCAGATGAAGTTCAGGATGCTCGTGGAGAAAACGCCAGAGAAATTGGTGGAACTGTTTGCACCGAAACATCACGCCGTACGCGAACCCGAGACGGCGATACTGGTGCGAATGAATCCTCGTTTTCTCTTGGCTGACGAAACTGCGTACGCGATAGCTGATCTCGGTCGGCTCCTCGGAAACAGGCGCAACGGGTCTTGGGATGACTGGCATTGGAGTAATCTCGTCGTCCTCCGCCCGCTGGCGCTTTCGTGCCCGACGGTAAAGGGTGAAACCGGGTACATCTTCATCGTCGCTATCGATTGCCCGCAGTCGAACCACTTCGTTCTTGTCCACATTTTGGTGAATCCGGCGCAGTCGCTCATCTCGTCCGTAGTTTTTCACGTAATCTTGGATGAATTGCTCGTCGTCCTCGTAGCCAGGGAGGACCACGCATCTCAGCGCGCGAAATTTGGTCGACACATTCCTCGGTGGTAGAGGCAGCTGCAGAAGGCGCAGAGCGCCTTCATCTTCTAGTTCGGCAGCAATACGGCTCACCGACCGAGTGTCCACCATGCCGACGTGCGAAGTGGACGTGGATGGTGTCCCATCGGCTGTGCTCGCGTCAGTTGATGCATGTTTCTTCTCCATGAGAAACATGCTCGCGCGAATCGACGACAGGCTGATGATCTTTTCGTCTTCCAGTCGCGCCAAGATGTGGTCTCGACGCCGCGTGCGGGTGCCTTCAACTTCGATCCCACCAAGCGCGACTTTCAACGCCAGGTTGGACCGCACAGAGAACAGTTCCTCGCGTTGCTCCGTGTCGCCTATGACCCGTTTGTAGCGGGCGCCGTCCATTTTCAACAGTGTTGCATTTGACGCAGACTGGATAACAGTGATCTCATCTTCGTCGTCGGGCTCATCATCTTGGATCTTGGCTTGCGTCGCCGCTGCCGCTGCCCGTTTGGAGTCCGACAGCATCGGATACAGCTTGAACGCCTTGTTCTTGCCCAAGATGATCGCCTCGGCTCTTAATCCGTATGTACCAGCGAGAATACTCACAAGCTTGTAGGGCAATTTGTTGCCCGGTAGCACCATGCGATTTCGCAAGTCGATGATCGTCGTCCCGCTGTCGCCATTCTCTTCGATTGCGCCGTAGATTTGATGGAGAAGGCCCGTCTCGACCACCATGCCTTGGTTTTGAGCCAACTTGGATTTGTCCTTGGATGGAGCCCGATACCTCACGCAGTTCAGGATCTTAGGCTCGATTGCGGTGCCTTTTTTCGGCGGCTGCAAAATGGCTTGGAACAGTTCAAGGTGGAAGTGCTCTTCACGCTTGCATTCCTGCATGATGTGGGACTTGAGCACTTCGAGGTGACGTTTCTGGAACCCGAGATCGCGGCCCAGATCGTACAGCACGGCCGAATGGGTCGGTAGCTCTTTTAGGTACGTCTCCGCCGCCGAGACGAGGATCTTCTTGCACTGCTCGTCCGACTCGAAATCCGCCGATTCGTCGTACATTTCGGGCACAAAGTTTGCTGCAAACCGCGGCAAATGCACAATGTTGAGACGCCGCATGGTCGGTTTCGCCACGATCATCATGCGCTTGACCACGAGATTGTACGAGATGAGCGTGTCCAGCGAATTGTGCACTTTCTTGACCGACGAGCCGGTGCCAAAGACGGTGCAGAGCGCTGGAATCGTCATGCCCATGCTGCGCGTGCGGCCAACGGCCTCGAGGATGCGCAGGTGGTCGTCGCCAAACTCGGCCAGGATCGCTTTCCGCGGGATATTGAGCGCTCGCAGGCGTAGCTCTTCGCACGCGACCACAAACAGCCGCTTGCGCCGCGGCACCGAGGGTGTGGCATGCATGGCGGTGCATGTGACGGGACATGCATCTTCATATGCAATCGCTCCAGCATCTACGACAGGCTCGCGACGAACCGTCGAGTGCGGTATTGTCGTCATCGGCTCGTCGGTTCTCGTCGTTGTCTCCGCGTCACCATCGCTCTTGATCACCACTTCCTCGTCAATCGTCGCTTCTGCAGCTGTTGCATGTGTAGTGATCGCCGTTATGGGTCTATCGTCAACGCCGTCAGTGCTGTCCATGTCCACATCCTCCGCGCCAGTCTCCCGTTGCTCGCTGGCGGTGGCGTCCGGCTTGTCATCGCTCGTGCCGCTTGTGGCAGCACACGCGCGTGCGGCGCGCCGCGTCGAGTTGCTAGCATGTTCGCCCGTCGGCCGCTTACGCTTCTTACTGGAGCCAGAGCTAGTCGGCAGCGCAGGCGGCGAGACGAGGTGGAAATACTGGAGCACACCGCGCGTGTGCTGGCGGCGCAGCAGCTGCCAGACCTGGCGCCGCAGACGCGCGTCGCGCAGCGGTTCAATAGCGTCCATGAGGTCAGCCACAGCCACACCGTCTCTTCCCTCCAGCGCCACGTAGTCGATCGCGGTCGCCATCAGCTCCTGCGGCCGCACGCAGCGCGCCGCCGAGAACGCCATTGCTCGTTCCTTCTGTAGCTCCAGAAAACGTATTGCCCTCGCCACCAGGCAAAACCAACCCAAAGCGTACCCTCATCGAAATGTAACCTGTACCCCCTTCTTTTGTTCGATATCCCCAACACCAACAACAACATTTCCGAAACAAGGGACATCACAATGATTGGCCAAAAACGCGAAGAGTTATGTCATGGCTACATTCGGCGGAGTGTCTGGAACACGGCACTCAATGGGCTAAACACGCTGCCGGCGTCCTCCTCCGCGGGCGTCAACGTGCTTGACGATACGGAGCGAGCGCGCACACGGAAGCAATAGCACCCCAGAGGAACAAGACCGGAGATCAAAGCCTGGCGCCGCTTGAGACCATCGGCGACAGTGCGCCACACGCCAGACGAACTGATCCTCTCGCTGTGGTCTGGCGCGTGCAAAAGGCTCGAGTCGACGTGACACATTTCCACGTCGTACTGAAGCTCGCGAGTGTCCAGCTGAACAGTTGAGCCGTCGTCAACCGACGGTCCGTCGTACCACTCGATGGTCAACGAGAAGCTGGTTTTTGCGAGACAGATGGCTGCAGTTGGGGGCAAAAATGCTGTGTGCGTGTGTCATCAAGAGTTTCTACCACCGTTGCAGTATAAGTTACGATGGAAGCCAACGTACCAGAAGTCCATACTGGTGGATCTTCGAGCGCCACCGAACCCCCCTCTCCGAGTGCATTTCGCGCGCAAACGCGGAACTGGTACGGTTGTCCACACAGTAATGCATCAACACAGAAGCACGAGACGTCGACCCGAACGTCCGTGGCGGCAGCTATCCACTCCCGATTGGGAAGTCCGCGAATTCGGTATTCGACCTTGTACACCTCCAGCGAGAGGCCGTTGCATCGCGGCATTTCCCATGACAAAGTGATGCTGCGAGCAGTGCGATCAACGACTCGAAGACCTACTGGCGGCTCTGGTACTGTTGACAGGGTGCTATAGAGTTCAGTACAGGTGCAATTCTCAGCATCTTCCCAACCACGCGACAATGCATAGTGTTGCACAACTCGAAAGCTGTACGCCGTCGCAGGTATCAAGCCGTGGACATCCGCTCGCTGGCCGACAATCTCGTCCGCAATCGTCTCCCACTTGGTACTGTAGCTTGCTCGCGCGAGCACCCGATACTTGTCGATGAGCTCTGTCGAGTGCGGTTTCGTCCACACAAGTGTCATGCTGCGCGGAGTCGTCGCGACAACTTTCGGGTGATCATTTGTGCAGATTCCATCGCTGACCTCTCCGTCCGACGACCACCCATACCGGTTGCTGGCCTTGACACGGAAATAGTAGACGTGGCCCGGCAACAGTCCTTCGACTGAGTGTTCCTTGTCATTTGCATTTTCTTCACAGTTTCGCATCAGCGCGACTTCACATGCAATAGTTTCCCAGCGTTGATCCTGGTCAGCCGACTTGAGCAGTCGTCGGAACGAACTCGTCGAGACCGCCGCCATGCTTCCCATGCATTGCAGTTGAATGGATACTCGCTGAATATCAGCGCCGTTGCTCGGTGGGAGACGTATCCTCATGGCGACGGAGCGATCACTCACTCGCAAGATGCTGGGCGCGGCCATGGCGTTTGGAACACCGCCGTCGGTCTCAACCATGAGCATGTCAGAGCTCGCGCCCCATCCACCAGAGAGATATCCAGTTTGAACGCGGACTTCATATTGTGTTGAAGGCATCAGGTTGCAGACTCGAAAACACGACCCAGAACAGATCGCAAAGGACTCGCCAAGACTCCCTGAGAGCACCCACGCAACTCGAAACTGGTAGGCTGAAGTCGCACGTCCGTGAGACGACCACTCAATCATGAGAGATGTCGCCCAAACACGGCTTGCGCGGACGTTTGAAGGCGAGGCAGGTGGCGCTGCAAGTCAACAGGAACCCATTGTCACGCCATATACGAGGTACATTGAGGAGTCATGTAGATAGGATAATCACGTACGCTCCAGGAGCTGTTTCATTGCATGATCCTGGATTTCAGCGGCAACCTCCATGGCCAGCAACTCGTTCTGAAAAGCACTAATCAGATATATCGCAGTCGAAGGAGGACCGCAACGGTTTGTACCTTGTTGAAGACGCGCGTATCGGCGCTGTTTCGGAGCACTTCCTCCGCGACAGAGACACTGTGGTAGCGCGCAGCGAGGTGCAGTGTAGACTCGTGATCCTACAGTGTCCATGTTCAGCAGCACATCGAGAGTCCCCCGGGTGAGTTTGGCGGGCACACCTTTGTTAGCGAGTCGACAGTAGCACCGGCTTGCACAAGGTATCGTGTAACAACATCACTCTTGAGCGCAGCTGACGCATGCAACGCCGTTTGCTGCAGAACGCTGTGCTTCATGTCGATGGGAATCCCACCGCGGATGTAGTGGTCGACTTTGTGGATGTTGCCCTCACCAGCAGCCTGGACAAAGTCATCGACAAGCCACTGGAGAGTCACAGGACCTTGAATTTGCTTTTGCACACTGATGTCGTCTCGTAGTAGCGCATTGTTTTGCGTCGCAACTGAATCCTGAGAGCAGATATCCAGCGGCTGGAGGGCGAAAGGGCGGCGCTTTCGATGCTTCTGCTTGGCAAGCACGCGCAACTGGTTGGTGACCGAGTCCTCTCGTATCCCGCGGTCATTGGATTTCGCTGTAGATGCGAGTGATAGCAGCGGTCGTTCACCGACGCGCTTCATGGGCATTCACAACGGCGCTTACCGGATTTCCATTTTGAGAAAAAGAAGAGTCGCGTTCACGTTCCAGGAATACGACCCCACCTCTTTTTCTAATCAAATCGCATTCCCATAAACGAGCTCCGAGCCACATTAGGACTCTTTGCAAAACACGATCAGGGCACATGCGCGTCCCCCTTTGAGAATGTCAGAGGCGCCTGGTGATCGACTGCAACCTATCTGTCTCGTCGCGATCGGCTGTAGTCACGGGAGTCGCGACGCTCGCGGTAACGGTCTCGGTCACGCCCACCACGATCGCTTCGGCCACGAGACCGAGAGCGAGAGCGGGAAGGGGAACGACGACGATCACGACGAGGCGGAGGAACGCCGCCGCCACCCCCTCGGCCACGGCTGCGACTTCGCGTCCGTTCCCGATCATTTCGAGGACGGTAGCGGTCGTCTGCACCTCGATCTGCCATGCTACCTCCAACTCTAACCTGGCTGATTGGCTCACTACAATATTTCACAGAAGATTTTGTGGGCATTAGACCCATTTAAGAGGGACAATTCAGCACCATAATTCGTACCGTCCCGAGTACTTGACGTTGACGTCGGCGCCGCCCTTGCGGGTCTCGCCAATGCCTCCACCAAACTTGCGCGGCTTCCAATCGCGCACTGTGCGAGATCGCTCCACATCGACGACGACGCGGCGTCCGTCAATCTTTTTGCCATCCGCCTGCTTAAACGCCGTCTTGAGGTCGCTCTCCTTCTCGTACTCGATGAACGCGTAGCCGCGCGATTTGCCGTCTTCGTCCTCTACGAGGCGAATCTTGCGGATCGGACCGTACTGCTCAAACTCGTGGCGCAGCTGCTTCTCTGTGGTCTCGTAGCTGATGCGGCCGACAAAAAGCGTCTTGTACGCATCGTCGGTCTTGCGCTCGTCCGGAGCGTTCGGGTCCCCTGGCCATCCCGACATCCACACAACTAGATCAGCATCCCCACTGGCACACACATTGCCTTATGTAGCACAACGCGGCCGTACACTTGGCCAGCTCCTGCTGGGTCTTGGCGTCGCTCTGCTCCATCTTCTCGCGGGCGAGCCGCTCGCGGCGCTCCTTGGGTGTCTCCTCGACCGTACGCGCCGGCGGTTGCTCCGCCTCGAACTGCATATACCCACTGACGGTCAATATTTACCCTTCAAGCTCACTGCTACCACGCATGTCACGCGTACCGTGTTGGCAAAGCCCGCAACGCCCTCGTACGGCGGCATCTTGCGCTTGGTGAGCTGCGAGAGCACCTCCAGCGGCGCGTTGGGCTCGAACAGCGCCTTGAGATGCGGCGGCAGATGCACGATCGCGGGGCCCATGCCGCTGCTGCTCATCTGCCCCTTGGGCGTCATCTTGCGGTGCGCGTTCATGGTCGCCTCGGTTGTGGCCTTGGTGGTGTTTCCGTCCTTGGCTTGTTTCCCCCAACATCCAGTGCTGTTCTTAACCGAATGATCCAAGAGGTTCATAACTCGGTTCTATTTACTGTTTACGACTTTACAATATAAACCCAAGGCTTGAAGCAAGTGTGCCGCGTGGAATTTCCGCACACCTGCCAACAAGCAAAAGGCAAATCTACGTGCAAGGACCGAGCATGCGGGTGACGACGCGGCATGTGAGCGTCGGCGCGGCGGCCGTGGCGCTGGCGTGCACGGGACAGGCGCCTGTAGGCGTCGACGCGCGCGGCGTCCACGTGAACGTGACGGCGTCGTGGCCAAGCTCGCCACTGTATCCGCTGCTGGAGACCAGCGAGTTCCTCGCAGAGGAGAATCCGCTCTTCTTCTGGCGCTTCATCGACGCGATCGGCAAGCGACAGGACGACGTGGCGCGCCTGGTGGGCGACGTGGACGCGCTCGCGGCGTTTGCCGTCGAGACCGCGCAGCAGACCGCGCCGCAGACCAAGAACGTGGGTCGCCTCTTGAATGGGGAAACTACATCGAAACCCCGATACCCGTGACACTGACCATTTACTGGTGGTGTAGATGCTGGAGTTGACTCTTTCGACGCGCACGTACTCGGCCAAAGTGGAGCTATTCCGTCAGGTTCGTTTATTGTGAAATTTTGATGGCGCCTGAAATCTACTGGACGAGGGTTGGGAAATGTTGACCTTTGAATGCTTGTGATTTGTAGCTCGCTTTGGATTCCGGTGTGCGCGTGTGTGGCGACTATGTGGATGCGTGGGCGGTCGTGTACAAGGAGAAGCGTTGTGTCACGGCGGTCGCGTGTTCAGTGGGTGAGCTCGAGAAAGCGCTCAACAGCCTGACGACAGCGTCGCCGGAACAGGTGTGTGTCGCTGCCGGTGTGAGCGACGTGGAGCTCACGGTGGACCACAAGTACCCCCACCCTGCGCCACCTCGTGACGGGTCGGTTATTCTTTACGGCTCGGTGGGCTCGCCAACGCTGTTCAAGTTCCACAAGAAGCTGCTCGCGCTGGCAAAGAATGGTACGGTTGAGTACATGCTGCGTCACTACCCGAAGGACTCGACCCTGGAGACACTGCTGCAAGGCTATGGTGTTGCTCTGGATATCAAAAACATGGAATATAAGACGATCGATGATTCGAAGAAAACGGGTGAAGCCGGGGAGAACGCGATCGCAGACGAGGAAGAAGAGGAAGAGGAGATGCGCGTGGATGAAGACGACGACGAGGATAGTGGAGTGGATGAAGAGATTGACGGCCTCGTATTCTCAAAACTCACTCAGTCGTACCCATCTATCGCCGGAGAATTGAAGGGTGTGCGTGATTACCTCATGAAGCAGCATGATCAAGACGACAAAGAGATTAAGGCGTGGCATCTGAAGGATATCGGAGTTGCTGCTGCCCGCGAAATCCTGGACTCGAAGAACCCACTAAAACGTCTTCGAATCCTGTCTCAAGATTTCCCAAAGCATGCGAAAAAGTTGGCATTCTCCCGCAAGCCTCTTTCAGATGACCTCCGAGACGAGATCGAGTTGCGACGCAACGAGGCGACGCATATGGGTCTTCTCAATCGGTTTTTGCTGAATGGGATCGTCGTCGATCCCATGCAGCGCTCTTTCAATGTGTTCGACTTCGTCAGCACGCTGAAGAAGGAGTGGTCAGTCGCAAAAAAACTCTCAGCGTTGCCGCTATCGACTGCTGAGCGAGACCATATGCTCGCGAACATTCGAGATTCGAAGTCTGATCGTAGTTCTGTTCGTATTCGGGTGCGTGGTCCAGTGGATGGGTTCACACCCTTGTACTTGAACAACATCGAGACGGACCACCAGACAACGCAGTGGTCGAGCCAAGTCGCCAACCTCCGCAGACCGGCGTGGAACCTTATCTTCATCCGCAAGAATATGTACGAGTACGTGGTCGCATTTGATCCAACGTCTCAGCTTGGCAGAGTCGCACTTAGCCAGATCTCGTTCCTACGAATGCGCGGTGCACCGATTCAATGGGGTGTTTTGATCTCTACCAATGAGCTCGTGGCGATGAAAACCAAGGGCGAGAGAGATGCTCTCGTCGAAGAATACAAAAAGGCCGACATGAGTGACAAGGCTACTGGGTGGCACTTCGCCAAGGTGCTGGCCATGACTAAGGAAAAGGATATCCCGGATGAAGATGGCCTTACGGGCCGAGTTTTACAAGGCTTTATCGAAGGTGTTGCTGATGAAGCAACTGAACCGACTGTGCAAGCTCTCGTGGACTGCTACTTGGACGCGACTGGTGGCTCGTTTTCTCGCGCAACAAACCGAAAGGAAGCTCTTGAAGTGATTCGAGGAGAGAAATTTGACGACGAGGTGATGAGCATGACCGAGTATATTGGGCAGAAGCACTTGCCTTTTGAAAGTACGCTCTTTAACGGCGTCTTAAAGACCGACTTGGAGCTGCAAGGCGAACTCATGGGTCATCTAGGGCGTGACCAGGGTCTGTACCAAGCTATGGCAAACGCTGGAGACCTGGAAGATGACATGGATCTTGTCTCGGAGCTACTCATTGCCCAGGAAGCATATCCTTCGTACTTTTCCCTCTTTAGCGACAGTAAGTCGGAAAACGAGGCGGCGGGACCCAGCACCGTGAACCATCTATTTACAAACGATGAGAATGGGCTTCTAGAGAAGCTTGTCAGCACTCGAGTGAAGTTTGTCCATCAGCGTGGGACTCTCTCTCATCCCAAGAAGCAAACACTTCTCTTCTCGGCTGACTTGAACAACCCTGTGCACGCTAGTCACGTCCAACGTGCTTTCAAGGCCGTTCAAGAAGATCTCGGCACAGTGATGCGCGTGGGCGTCATTCATCGGCTGTCTGAGCAAGAAGGCGCTGGTGATATTGCTGCTTCAATTATTGAAGCGATTGGACATTCAGACAAAGAGTCCTACGTTCAGCTTGCAACAGAAGCCTTGGTCTGTGTTGCAAAAGGCAAAACGATGGAAGCTGCCAAGAGCAAGCTTCTTGGTATCATCGACAAAGTCTCGGGCTCGGATTCGGATGAAGTGTTGATGCAGATCAAGAAGATTATCCTTGGCGCAATCCATACAGGTTTGAGTGAGGGATTACGCGCTTCCCTGGTCCAGCAAAACCGTGCACTTGATGCTGCTCAGCCTCGTTTCAAGAACGGCCGAGAAGACCGCGCTCAATTATACCTCAATGGCTTCCGTATCGATCTTCCGGAGCACCCGATCTCCGATGAGGATATCGCCGCTCTGATCAGTTACGACACGAAGCATCGCAGTCAGCCGATCGCAAAAGCCTTCATCAAGCGAAGTTCCGTGTACACACCAGAGGAAGCAAACCAGAGAAGCATGGAGATCGTGAAGGCGAGTGCAATTGTTGACGAGTACCGAAAAGTTCAGCGATTTTCTGGCCTCGAACACAATAAGTCGGCTGTCGCGATCCAGTTGGAGGGCGACGAGTCGCTTCGCGTGGTTGCTTACATTGATCCGCTCACTGAAGCAGCCCAGCTCATGAGCTCAATGCTTGTCATGCTTCACTCTCAGTTGAACGCTACCGTCGAGGTTTTGATTTTGCCGGCTTCCGACTACAATGAGTTCCCGTTGCCGCGCTTTTATCGATACTTGTTTGACAAGAAACCGGCAAGGGGATCCAGTGTATCATTCAAAAAGTTACCGATCCAGCCGATCTTGACGATGAAGGTCGACACACCAGAAGCCTGGAACGTGCAGATCTATCGAACTGTTGAGGATCTCGACAACTTGCGAGTGGATCCGGAAAGTGCGTCGGATGTTCGTGCGACGAAGACTGCCTCGTTCCGTTTGGAGAGTCTTCTAGTTTACGGCCAGTGCCGTGACAAGACTTTTGATCAATATTCCCCGCCGAACGGTTTGCAGCTGGTTTTGGAGCGAGATGTTGGCAGCACCAAACTCCATCGTGATACCTTAGTGATGAAGAACTACGGCTACTTCCAGCTACAAGCCACGCCCGGTGTTTGGAACCTACACCTCGCGCGAGGCCGTGCGGTTGAACTCTACGAGATAGTTGAGCCTGCCACGGATAAGCGACTTGAATCGTCCGATGTCGTAGTCAGCTCGTTCACGTCTCGACTTGAGCAGCTCCTGGTTCAGAAACGTCCTGGCAAGGAGCATGAAGAACTCCTCGCATCAGCCGAAGGTGGCAGTGTGCCAAGTGGTGACGTCGAAGCGATTGCAGCTGATGCTGGTATCATCGGTTCGTACTGGAAGTCGATGGTGTCCATGTTTGGGAAGAAGAACGAGGAAGTTGTCGCCGAAAATGACACGGATGCCGGAAATGCGGTCGCGAAAGCTGGTGGTGCCAACGCCGGTCGTAAGGGTGAGACGATTCACGTCTTTTCTTTGGCAACTGGTCATTTGTACGAACGCTTCATCAAGATCATGATGCTGAGTGTGCTGAAGCGCACAGAGAATCCGGTAACTTTCTGGCTGCTCGAGAACTTCTTGTCTCCAGATTTCAAGGACTCGATCCCGGCTTTGCGTGAAAAGTTTGGTATGGACATCCGCTTGGTGACCTACAAGTGGCCAAACTGGTTGCGCCAGCAGACTCAGAAGCAGCGCATCATTTGGGGATACAAGATTCTGTTCTTGGACGTTCTGTTCCCACTTGGTGTCCAGAAGGTCATTTACGTGGATGCGGATCAAGTCGTACGGGCAGATTTGAAGGAATTGTGGGAGATGGATCTCAAGGGTGCGCCGTACGGATACACGCCATTCTGCGACTCGCGCAACGTTGGCTTCCAGTTTTGGCGCCAAGGTTACTGGAAGGACCATCTTCGTGGCCGTCCGTACCACATCAGTGCGCTGTACGTTGTCGATCTCGCTCTCTTCCGACAGATCGCCGCGGGTGACATGCTCCGTGCGATTTACGACCAGCTGAGTGCGGACCCGAACTCGCTCTCAAACCTTGACCAGGATTTGCCGAACTATGCCCAGCACCAAATCAAGATCCACTCGCTTCCAAATGAATGGCTGTGGTGCGAGTCCTGGTGCAGTGATGAGTCGAAGGAGAAGGCGAAGACAATCGATTTGTGCAACAACCCGAAGCACAAGGAGCCGAAGCTCGACATGGCGAAGCGTGTGATTTCAGGTGAGTTATTTCCCGAGTCATGGCTGGAGCTGGACCAAGAGATCAAGGATGCACAGAAGGTGTTTGTGGCTCCCATCACGAGTGCAGAGTAAATTTGTCACAAGATAACATTGTCTCAAGGCCAACTGAATCAGCAACTTTCAGTGGTTGAGCCGCACAAATTTGGATCGGGGCGTAAATCTGGGATATGAAGTGCGCCTGGAAATACACTCAGGTACTGGTTACTTACAGCTGAGAGTTGGAGTTTATTTCAAATTTTCGAAGTATCGTGAAGTGCTTTTTTGGAGCCTGCCAGGCCAGCGGCGTCGCATATTCTTGCTGAGCGACACTGTCTTCGATGAAGACTAAGCAGAATAGCGGCGAAAATGCACTTTAGATCGCGCTAGGTCAGACGGTGATGACTGAAGAAGATCAGAAAACTGGCGGAAGCACAAAAAACGGACTCGCATATGTGATCTTGCTGCGTCGCACGTCGAACAGGAGCAGCAGCTGCATTATTTCAAGCTCGTTTGAGGTAAGGAACAGAACCGAGGACGAACGGGATGTGCATAGATTTAACTTGTACTCCGTTTGGCGAATACCGAGTGACTCTTGGAGTTACCGAGACTTGCTCTCTCACCGCTGCATTATCCTCCTGACCATGAAAACTAGCGCAATTAAGGTCAAGTCCAACACTGGGGCGAAGCCGCGTTCGAAGCGCGATTTGGCAGGCCAATGGGTCAGCATTTTCGTCCGTCTAGCCGAATTAGCCGCGGCAATTTGGTACATATGTGCCTCCATGCAGTCAGGCGTCCACTCGCTGATGGTGATGCGCGGCTATGTCGACTACACACCAATCTCAGGGCCGTACTTCTTCTCGCTCATCGTACACTACGCAGGCGAATCGACGGTGCGAGTCAGCCCGCTCGTCGTTGAAACACTGGGCAACTCGACGGCACCGCGAAATGGAACTCTCTACCTGCT
>JAADWZ010000298.1:0-37496 GCA_023336445.1 Pythium dissimile | reverse complement strand
TCTGCTGGGCGCTCGTGTCGCAGAGCAGCATGAACTTAGGCGCGAGCACGCCGCCGTCGAACGAGCGCACGATGACGTCAGCGGGCAGACTGGCTTCGACGCAGAACTGTTCAGCGGTGTCGGCGTAGACGGCGTCACTGATGCGCACGAAGCGGAGCAGTTCTTCGATCTCGCGGCGAGAGATCGGCGGTGTACTTGTAGATTCTGTGGCCGCATCCGCATCCGGTGTGGACGGCGCGGACTTGTCTGTGGCCAGCCGCGGAGGCCGCGTCTTGAGTCGCTGCGCCGTGTTGTGCTGTGCCAGCACCGTGAGTCCGAGCAGCCAGTCGGATGACGTCCAGTTCCGGATCGCGCCGCTCTCACTCACCATCTGAAGACTCTCGGCGAGCACTTTGAGCGCCGGGAGCACGTCGGAAGTGAAGTCGTCGAGCCCAATTTTCGAGGCCGCGCGAGCCGTGATCTGTTCCAAGTTCAGGATTTCGCTCTTAGCGCTTTTGTTCTGGTCGTTCGGATCTTCGACCAGATCCTGGAGCAGCGACAGGAATCGCACTGACAGGGGCGTCCACACTGACGAGGCCACACGTACGACGTGTGGACGCAGTGCGGATGCAGATGCCTGTAACATGGGGGTGGAGGAACTGCCGAGTCGAGGCTTGGGACGCTGGACGATTGCGAAGTGTTGTGGCCGGGGCCGCACGAGCCGCGCGGCTGTCCGTAGGCGCATCCACTGCGCCATCGCGTTTGAAGCAATGACGGTTCAAAGAAAAAATGGGTCTTCCACGAGTAATGGTGATGATGACATTTCGATCCTACAGTTTGACTCAAAGCGTCTGGAGGAATGATGGTCCCATTTTAGAGTCGTTTCTAATTCTAACTGCGATGCATGTGAGGTTTTTTTCCAGCTGCGTGTCGCTGACTGGAAGAAAATCGGCAGAAAAAAAGCCTGTTGTGTGATGATGGTGTGGTTTGTTTGCTTGCAAAAAAAGAGAACAGCATCGGGAAATTCTGTGCCGCGTTTGATCCCAATCCCATCGAGACCGGAGGCAGAACCCAGGAAAGCGCGCGTGCGGTGAGAGCGAGGGAACGACGCTCTGGAACGCGTTTGAGAAACACCAAAAAAACTCTCGGTTAGACCAGCATATCCACACGCAGACACCATGGCGGACCGAGGGGGCGCGACGCGCAAATTTAAAGTTGTTCTGCTGGGCGAAGGTGAGTAACGTGCTGTCCGACGTGAGCGGCAAGTTCTCCCCCTCCTCTCGTCCCCTTGACATAAAGAGGAGCGGAGGAAAGGATGCAAGACGTTTCGTCTAACTGGGATATGGGCGTCCCATGCTAGGTCGAGTGGGCAAGACATCGATTCTTCTTCGATACATCAAGGGCGAGTATGACGACCGACAGGTCTCAACGCTCCAAGCCAGTTACCTGGACAAACGGCTCATGGTGGACAGCTCCAAGGTGCAGCTGTCACTGTGGGACACGGCGGGCCAAGAACGGTTCCACGCGCTGGGGCCGATCTACTATCGCGACGCGGACGGCGCGCTGTTGGTGTACGACATCACGGACGACGAATCGTTCCGCAAGGTTCGCACGTGGGTCAAAGAGCTGCGGCGTATCGTGGGCGACGACATCGACATCTCGATCGCCGGCAACAAGAGCGATCTGCAGCGCAACCGCAAGGTGAGCGAGGAGGAGGCCAAGAAATACGCCGAGAGCGTCGGCGCCACGCACTTTACCACGTCAGCCAAGCTCAACCGCGGCCTGGAGGACGTGTTTGTGGAGCTCACTAAGCGCATGCTGCAGCGCACGTCCGCGAAGAAGAAGGGGAGTCGACTGATCGCGGACGACGAGCCGCTGACCGCGCCGCCACCGCCGTCCAGAGGAGGGGGAGGAGGACGCGCCACCACAGGATCGGTCCGGCGGGGAGGAGGAGGAGGAGCCGCGGCTCCACCAGCGAGTGGACGGAGTTCCGAGTCGGCCGCGCACAGCCACAGCCACAGTCGTGGCGCAGCGGGGCCGCCTGCCTCGTCGCAGCAGCCGCGGACGAACCGCCAGATTGTGATTGAGGACGACGTGGACGATCCGTTCAGCTCGCCGTCGCAGATGGCGGACGGTCTTCGTGTGCGCGGCACGAGCAACCATCAGGCACAGCAGGAAGCCACCAAGGCCAAGTCAGGGTGCTGCTGATGAGAGGCCACCCCAACGTACACTTCTGAAACAAACGAAAAGAAAAGAGAAAAAAAACCGCAGCGAAACGAAACGACAACGACAACGGTAGAAGCCGCCTGCCAGCGGCAGCGGCGTTCACTCGCGACAGCCGCCGCATCAGCAGGGAGACCAGAGACAGAGGCAGGCAGACACGACGAGTGACTTAGGTCGGAGTTGAAATGTGTGGAATGGTGAACGATATTCTTTTTTTTTCTTCACCCGACTGGGTGTTCGAGTCGTTGGCGCCATTTCATCTGAGCGATCATTAGCACAGCTGACGTCCCAGCGTTTGTATGTGCAGGCTGTTGCTCGTGAACGACCGAGCATCGAACTACACTTCAGAGCGGACGTGGCGGACTAAACACGCTGTAGTGTTCCTTCGGTCAGAGTGACCATCCTTCGTTTTGTCTGGAACATCAACGTTTGGCGATAGGCGTTGGTTTTCGTTGGACCTAACAGTGCTCGATTGGAACTCACGTGGCGAGAAAGGCAAAGCCACGCCAACGTTGGCTAGCCAACGCACACTTCAACTGCGGCCCACGCAAACACTCTGGTTCAACAACTGCGCAGCCCACGATCAATTAGCATCAGCAGCGAGAAAATAGGCTAGCTCATCACACTGTCCTAAGCTACGATATTAGGCATTCCCGGTCGCCAGTCAAAATGCCACTGTCTCGAACTGACATTTTGTAAAGTACTGCACACCACCATGACCGACACCGAGCAAACGCCCGACGCGCGGTTCGTGCTGCCAGCCGAGCTACCAGCCACCACCAACGAAACCAACGCCAACGACACCAACGCCAACGCCACCACCGCCAACGCCAACGAGGCCGCCAAGAAGCGCAAGGCCCAGGCCGCGGTGCTGTCCCAGGCCAAGCTGGAGGAGTATCGCGCGCGCGCGGCCAGGCGCGGCGTGGTCTACATCAGCCGCGTGCCGCCGTACATGAAGCCCGAGAAGCTCAAGCACCTGCTGGCCAAGTACGGCGACATCCACCGCATCTACCTCGTGCCCGAGGACAAGAGCCACCAGAAGAAGCGCGCGGCCGCCGGCGGCAACCGCAAGACTAAGTACACGGAAGGCTGGGTCGAGTTCGACGACAAGAAGGTCGCACGGCGCGTGGCCGAGATGCTCAACACCAAGCAGATCGGCGGCCGCAAGCGTGACTACTACCACGACGACATGTGGAACCTCAAGTACCTCAAGGGCTTCAAGTGGGACCACCTCACGGAGAAGATCGGTGCGTGTGGTAGTGGCTTGGTGCTGCTGCGGGGGGCACAAGGAGCTCATTTCGTTTTGTGACACGATGAAATTTTAGCCTATGAGCACCGGATCCGCGACCAGAGGCTGCGCATGGAGATCGCGCAGGGCAAGAAGCTCAACGACGAGTACCTCGAGCGCGTCGAGCAGTCGAAAAAGTTCGAGAAGATGGGCGAGCGCAAGGCGGCCGCGGCGCCCGACGCGACGCCCAACGCGGACGCCAGCCGAGTGCGCCGCACGTTCGCGCAGAAGGCGCCCGCCAGCAGCAAAGAGCACGGCTCGCTGCTGCTCAGCGACGGCGCGTCGCTGCTGGGCAAAGTGTTTGGCGCCAAGAAGCGGAAAACCACCTAGAACGGCTGGTTGTACAAGTGGATTTTGTTTTGGTTTTTTTTTGGCTTGCATGGTTTTGTTTTTGTTTTTGTTTTTCACTTGATGGATCCGCAGTCTTTTTGCGACTGCGACAGCGACACGAAGAACAGGCAGGCTCCTTTCTACGGTGTCCATGCGCCCGCCTGCCCGCCCGCTACAAAGCCTACCATTACACAACACGCAAAAAGGCAACAACGCTGGGTCAAACTTGTCTTCTCTACAGCTCCTCCTTGCTCGGCAGCTCCTCGTTCTCCAGCGGCACGAACACGGTTTGCGTCTCGCCGTCCTCCGGGACGCCCGAGAACTCGAGCAGCACCTTGTCGCCGTGTTTGACCGTCCACTTGTGGCCCTTGAACGTCGTGTAGAGCGCGCGGCCGCGTGCTTCGATGCTCGTCATCTTGGTGCTCGACCAGAACAAGTCGACCGCGCGCTCGGACGGGTTCTGGAAGATGACGCTGAACTGGTCCGACACGGTGGTGGAGTCGTCCAGCCCGAAGCGGCGCTTGTTCCAGACCCAGAGGTTGGCGCCCCACTTGGTGCCGTCCAGCACAGGGCAGCCGCCGTGGAGCGACATGGGATCCAGCTCGCCGTTGGGCTTCTGGCTGTAGAACAGCACGGCGTGGGCCTTGCGCGGGTACGCCGCGAGCTTGGTGGAGCACTTGTTGACCATGTCGACCTCCCACGAGTTGGGCTCGAAGAGCTCGGCGCCCAGCGCCTGGTAGCCGCTCACGTCCGGCGGGTGGTTGTACGAGTCCGGCAGCCCCTCGGGCATGTCGGCGAGCGGGAACACGGTCTGGCCGCCGCGCGTGACGTTTGACAGGTACAGGAACACGGTCGCGAAGCGGTTCGAGCCGCCCTCGGACGGGTCCCAGTTCCACTCCGAGGTCGTGTGCTTGTCAAAGTAGTCGGTGTGCGGGATGTACGCCTGCTTCTGCTTGTAGCGCAGCAGCTGCAGGCCGTCGCACATGTCGTCCTGGTACTCGCCGAGCGAGAGCACGTCGAACACACGCTTGCGGATGGCCACGGCCGTGGCCGAGACCTGGTCGAACGCGTTCTCGCTCGTGCGGTGCGGCGACTTGAGCTTCTTGCCGTTCTGGTGGCCCACCGACGACTGCTGGAGCTTGTTGGCCTCGTCGTCGATCTCCAGGATGCGCTCGATGAGCCGGTCCGCCTCGTCGTACGAGAAAAAGTTGTGCAGATGAAACGTGCGCGGCGACTCGGACAGCGACTCGATGACCACGGGCTTGCCCGTCGGGCTGTCGGCGGGGTTCACGTACACGCGGTGGCCCAACTTGACGAACGGGAATACGAACAGCAAGCCCGGCGCCACGAGATAGAGCCGGTCGCCGTGGGCGATGTCGACGTACGAGTGCACCAACTTGCCCGAGCCCGTGAACACGCGGTCGGCGATGCCCGAGACCGCGGGCGACTCGGTCGTCTTGACGGTCTCGACCTCGACGAACTGCGAGAGGTACTCGGCCAGCTCGCCGCCGTTCTTCTGGTGGAGCAGGTCGCCGCTGAGCTGCATCTGCACGCCGCCCGTGGAGTAACCGTTCTTGTAGAGCGTGACGGTCTTGGCCGCGCCCAGCTCGGCGAGCGAGCGCGTGGCCACAGTCAGCTGGAACTTCTCATGGAGATGCTCCCAGTTGAGATAGACCAGCGCGAGCGCCAGGCAGACCGTGAGCGAGCCGAACTTGGACGCCTTCCCCATGATGAGCAACTGGTTGTGAGAGGCGACGCTTTGCCAAATGCGCTCTGCAAATGCTGACCATGTCGACCCGACAACAGACGCTACGTCCGTTAACCTTCGCTAACCTTCATATTTATATTATCGTTTGTATGGGACGACCAGTTAATTGGGGAAAGGATGTGGACAGCTGTGGCGTGCTTTTATCTCACAGTCAGTCTGTCACAGTCACCTGAAAAGCCAGGGCACTGATTGACTCAGATTCTGATCAAGAGATGTGGACCAATCCATGACGGATACAAGCGATCTCCTCAGACTCAGATCATCCACTTCAACCAGTCCGACGTGACCGGCTCCTTGGATCATGACGCCAGCAGGTCATTGTGATCTTCTCGCCTCTACCGTGCCACGCGAGACGCGAGACGCGATTCCGAGTCACTTGTATACGGTAGTTTGTGTTGGTTCGCTCACATGGCATGGCCGTAGTATGTATGATGTAACATCTAGTGTCCACGCAAACGACGCGCTAGCAACGGGCGCTCGCTCGCCAGCTCTACAGCAAGTGGTTCTTGACCAGCTTCTGGTACTTTTGGTAGGCCACGCCGAGCGCGCCCGCGAGTACCACGACCAAGAAGAAGAACGGCAGGCGCCAGCCCGCCGACGCCACCACCATCTCGCCTTCCACCTGCGTCGCAATCTTCTGCTGCACGACGCTCTTGACGCTCGCGACCTTCTGGCCGATCTTGGACTCGACCATGTCGTTCATGCGCTGCGTCAGCGCCTGGATCTTGATGTGGTTCTCGCGCTCCTTCTCGCGCAGCTTCTGGACCGTGTTCTGCGTGATCTCCTTGAGCTCTTCGAACCAGTGCTCCGACTCGATGTGGAAATTCGACACAAACTTTTGCAGAATCGTGATTTTGCAGTTCTGGTCGCACACCGTGCTGTCCATGAGCTTGTCGAAATCCTTTGAGTAGTTGTGCGTCCACACCTGCGAGTCGGCGTACGACACCGCATAGTCGTTCATGTCGTCAAACGTCTGCAGCTTGAGCACGTCGTGATTGTCCGCGAGTGAGCCCGTGGACGCCGTGAGGCCGATGGTCGCGCGGCGCAGCCACTCGGTCGAGAACGGCAGCGTGCCTTCAAAGCACTCGGTCCACTTGCCCTCCGACTGCGGATCCACTTCAATCGAGAGCTTCTGGCGCTCGATCTTGACGCGGATACGCGACGAGCTGAACACGGGGTCGAACGCGGCGCTGCCCGAGTGGTAGCGGAACGCGGCGTCGCAGCCCACCTTGGTCTCGTCGTTGAGCACGTCCAATGTCTTGGTGCCGTCGTTGATCTGGACGGTGATGTCCTTGTGGCCACCGCGGTGCTCCACGTTGCGGAACGTGTCCAGCACGATGCCGACGCCGTAGTAGTTGTCCGTGAACCCGTGGTTGTCGCCCGGCGCGTGCTGCTTCTCGTGCGAAATCCAAAACCCGATGCCGTCGCCAAACCACTTCTTGCCCTGGCCGTGGATGCGGTAGGTGAGCACGGCCAGCACCTGCTCGCTGTTGATCGGCTCTTTGCTCCAGATGTGCCCGCGCTTGCTTTGGCGGTCGGGCGTGAGGCGGATAAAGTTCTTCTTGACCTCGGTCGAGCCGCCAAAGTCAAAATCCTCCGAGATGATGCGCTTGCCGGCGCTGTCCACCTTGTCGAACTTGTCGCCGAAGCTCAGGTGCTTGAGCTCCTCGGCGGCGGCGGGCGCCGCGCACAGCGCCGCGCAGAGCAGCGTCTGGAGCAGTACGCGCATCATGACGGCGATAGTGAGCAACTAGAACAGAGAGAGAGAGAGAGAGAGAGAGAGAGAGAGGCTGTCGCTGTGTGGAGCCGCCGCAGGCAAGTGCGCTCTCGGCACGGGTCGACCTGCCGCCCAAGAAATCGCCACGTGGGGAGGTCCACTAGATTAGAGGGCTCTCGAACTTAGTGCGATGTTCAGACCAGATCAGTCCACATGGACTGTATTATCAGATGATTTCCGGATTTAGTAGTGTGAAATCGTATTTAGGAGACATTGAATGTAGCCATCTATCCATCAAAGTGGACGCGAATGAAGGGATCCACTAAAATCAGGAGCCAAGAGCGAAGTCTCCCACGTGTGGGCGCTCGTATATTTGCAGGCGTAGCCAGTTCCTTCTTCTTTGTTTGTGGTGAGAGACGCAGAAATCTAGAGCAGGTGCGACTTGAGCAGCGCCTGGTATTTGCGGTATACAGCAAACATGCCGACACCAAGGCCGATGACGAGCAGGAAGAACGGGGTCTTCCAGCCGCTGCTCACGCTCGAGTTCTCCGTGAGCTCCTTCGTGATCTTGAAGTTGACCTCGTCGCCCAAATCGCGGTGCTTCTCGTCCACAGCTGAGTCGATCTGCTGGCCGACCTTCTTTTCGATCTCGACCACGCGGCGCTCGTTCTCCTGCTCCTGCTTCTTGAGCTTGGCCACGTTGTTGACGGTCTTTTCCTTTAGATCCGAGAATCGGTGTTCCGCCTGCACGCGGAAGTTGTTGAGCTCTTTTTGCAGCACGGCGATGATACAGTCCGTGCCGCAGTTGGGCGAGTCGAGCCACTTCTGATAGTCCTTCGACACCGAGTGGAGGATCACATCCGCATCGACGATCGAGTGGCCCTGGTCTGAGTGTTCGGAGAACGCGTCGAAGCGGATCACGTCATGATTGTCGGCAAGCGCGCCGGTAGCGCCTGTGATGCCAATCGTCGCCTGCTTTAGCCAATCGACAGCAAACGGCAGGTTGACCTCCTGGCACGCGGTCCAGCGGCCGTTGCTCGCCTCGTCCACTTCGACCGTGAGCTTTGTCCGGTCGATCTTCACCTTGACGCGGGACATGCTGTGCACGGGGTCAAACGCAGCGCTCTTCTCGTGGAAGCGCACGGCCGCATCGCAGCCGACACGGGTCTCGTCGTTGATTTGGTCAATGGTCTTGGAGCCATCGTTCACCTGGATGCTAACATCCTTGTGGCCGCCCTTGTGTTCCGGGTTGTTGAACGTGTCGATGACGATACCGACACCCTTGAAGTTGTCCAGGAAGCCGTGGTTTGGGCCTTGCACGTACCCGCGCTCGGTCGTGAACCAGAGGCCGATGCCGTCGCCGAACCAGCGCTTGCCCTGCCCTGAGATACGGAACGTGAGCACAGCCGAGAACGAGTCGCGGTCCAGCACGTCACGCGACCAGACGTAGCCGCGCTTGCTCTGTCGGTCCGTAGTAAGGCGCACAAAGTGCTTCTTGGCCTCGGCGCTGCCGCCGTAGGTCCACGTCTCGTTGATGATGCGGCGGCCGTCGGTGCCCACAGTGCTGAACGGCGGCTTGAACGACAGCGCGTCGAGGCGCTCGGCGCGGGCCGGCGCAGGCATCACGAGGCTCACGCACACACAGAGCAGCGCAGACAGGAAGCGCATGGCGGACGGACAGCGAAGAAGCGAGAGAGCGGGAATGCCGCAGAGGTCGGTTCAATTTCCGCAGGCGGAGCGGGGCGTGACGTGGAGGTCAGTGGGGGCTAACAGCTCCTCTGTGCCCGTGGTATAGCATACCATTTCAGAGAGGTTCTACTGTATGCTGAAAGAGTCGGATCTGAGTACCTCGCGCGAGTGCCCTCCTGATCTTGTCATTTCCACCTTATCCGTGAGGTTTTTCACGCCAAACATACAGCTCGTGAGGAAGAGCTCCTGCCTACCAGCTGATGCTGGAGGCGTTGGTTGCGATTCAGTACCGGTAGGCGTCCTGGTGACCTCTGCTCTGCTGATGAAGAGCCACTCCACTGCGCTGATGACGTGGATCTTCTTCAAGGGTGGAGTGGCATTCTTCTAACAGCTCAGCGGCCACCTATGGTAAATAATACCTTATTCATTCCGACGGTATCCCAAAGCACTAATCGGCGCACCCAATGCATCCTCGTCATGCAGCCATTTCTAATGGTTTGCGCTGTACTGTATTTGAGACCTGGCGAGCAGCTCCCTCACAATTCCTCGCCCACACAACCGCTGGCATAGTGAATCCAAGTCTAATCACTCACCTCAGCAGCAGCGAGCGAGCGGAGCCGCTGTTGCTCACAACAACAGCAGAGTGTGGGGGTGGGCGCTCGACCCCCATCTTGACCAGCACTCTCGCAATTGGGTTGTCGCGAATAAAACCTTGAGGTTTTTCCTGTCCATCGCGAGGTTTTTTCTGTCGAACTTTGAGTGTGTCAGAAAAGAGAAGCCGACTGGGGCGGGGTTTCCCTCGGAAAGCATCGCACCACGCAGCAGCAGCGGCACCAAGGCTCGACGGACGCGAAGGTGACGACCGCCGACGGCGCTAGCTCCGCGACGACGCCGCGCGCGGTACACTCAAGCACACCAGAAGAAAGAGTGCGTCCCGCTCTATCCAACGAGGTCTCATTTGGCTCTGTCCGCTCACGGATCGCGCCGCACCCAGCGCTGGCACATTTTCCATTAGGCACCACTTTTAGACGCGATGGAGTACGAGGTTCTCTGGGGCGACGGCCCGCTCGGGCTCACGCTGCGGCCCGACCTGGGCGAGGACATGCCTCCGGTAGTGGGCCGCATCACGCGGCTCGACTCGGCGGCCGCGCTCGCCAAGGTGGCGGTGGGCGACATGCTCGTGAGCATCAACGGCATGGACACGGCACGCCAGGGCTACGACCACGTCGTGGACCTGCTGCAGAAGATCCAGCGCCCGGCCACGCTGCGCTTCCGCGTGCCGCGGCCGCTGTCGGGCGCGATCGGCGCCGGGCTGCCGCGCGCGCCCAGCATGACGCGTGAGCGGTCGTCGCGCACGCACGGCCACGGCCACGGCCATCGTGGCTCGACGGCGTCCACCTCGTCGGTGTCGTCCACAGGATCCAGTGGGCTGCCCATGGCGCCGTCGCGCAAGCACGAGCAGTACACGGTCGTGTGGATGGAAGGCCCGCTTGGCATGATCCTGCGGCCGGACGACGACGACGTCCACGTGCCGTGCATCCGCAAGATCACGGGCAAGGGCGCCGGCACGGGCATGGAGCGCGCGGCCGTGGGCGACGTGCTGGTCGCGGTCAACGGCCAGGAAACCAAGTCGCTCGGATTCCGCAGCACCATCTCGCTGCTCAAGAGCATCCGCAAGCCGGCGGTGCTCAAGTTCAAGCGCATGCACCGCCGCGTGTCACGTCGACGCTCCTCGCGCGAGGACGACGGCAACGGTGGCGAAATGCCCACCACGTCGAATTCGATCTCGGGCGGCATGCCGCCGCCCATGCCCACCGGCGGCACCGGCAGTATCAGCTCTGCGCCCAAAGAGTACGGCGCGTACGATATTGTGTGGCGCGAAGGCGACCTCGGGCTCAAGCTCAAGCCCGGCGACCGCGACGTGCCGGTGCTGAGCAAACTGACAGGGAAAGGAACAGCGAGCGGGCTCCAGAATGCGAACGTGGGCGACGAGCTCGTGTCCGTGAACGGCGTGCTCGTGGAAGGACAGGCGTACCACGACACGCTGCGCATGCTTAAGCACTCTGTCAAACCCGCGGTGCTGCGGTTCCGACCGGGACGTGACCGCCGTGCGTCGGGCGTGTCGATGGCTTCAATATCGTCGACACGGTCGGCGCCGAGCACAAATCGGGAACACACGCGCGTGCGCAGCAACCATGTGCCCATATACGACACGGGCCGCCAGCCATCATCGTCGTCATCGTCGAGGGACCCGGCGCACCCAAGCTCGTCCAGGCCGTCGAAGATGTCCCGCTCTCCAAGTGGAGAACGAGTCAAGAAAAAGAAGCGCATCCCGTTGGATCTGGCCAAAGAATTGGTCGCGGCGTCGCAAGGCATCGACTTGGAGAACGCAATGTTCGCCGGCATTCCGATTCTCGCTATCGCGGAAGGTACGAACGAGGCACATTTGCTGCGTGTAGAAGCCAAGATGTGCATCACCGCCAAGACCGATAAGACCCGCAACGGCGTCTCTGCCAAAGACGCTCTGTTGCGCGCCGAGCAGGAAGCGCGCGTGCTCCAAGAGGCGCTTGACCGCATCAAAGAGCAGGCAAAGGCGTATGAGAGCGCATTGGAGAACCAAAAGCGTGAGCAGCTGCTAGCGTCGGCCACGCGAAACAAGTCGGGCGAAGTTGTGGAGAAGCACAACATGTTATTCAACGAACTCGCGGGCAAGATTGCCGGTTTAAAGCGTGACTCGTACAGTGAAGTGGACGTTGTGCCCATGCAACTGGAAGATACGGAGGAGATGCTGGGGCTCATGACCGACCTGCAAAGCGTCATGAATATCCCTGTTGTGGTGCCCTCGATGAAATATTGTGCCGAGTGCGGTACGACAGAGAAGGAGTCCAAGCTTGACCTCGACGATGACGGTCAATATTACTGCAAAGACTGCTGGGACAACTTTCTCAGCACCCCCGGCGCCGACACAGTCCCGGTCGCTGCGTATGACAGTGTTCCAGTTCCGGTTTCGCCCCCGCCAGAGCCAGTTGCGGAGAAGAAGTACGTGCCAGAGCCGACGTTCTCACCGCCACAACCGACGCTGGTGAAGACGGAAAGCGCTAACTCGACAGCGTCGTCGCTCTCGCGTTTGTCATCGGTCGAGCGCGAACAGGAAGAGAAGAATGCACGAGCGGAGGCCGAAATGAAATTGTTGGAACTCAAGGAGCTCAAGCGCACGGGCTCGACACGATCTCTGGATCGCACGTCGTCGAGCGTGAACGCTGCGGACAGAACACGTCGTGAACGCCGCGGGCTAGAGGAGTTGGCACAGGCGCTTTTGGAGGAAGAAGAGCGCGCGCGTGCGGAGGGCAACATCACGCTGGCAAAGAAGCTGAGTGCTCAACGCGTGCGCACGATGGCCGAAGCCAAGGCCGAGCAACAGCAACAGCGCAACGGACTAGGCAAGTTTTCGTCGATGCGCGACGTGCTGGCTCCGGGGGATTCCGAGTTTTCGCGTTTCTACAAGAACGGGAAGAGCGGTCCAGGTTCCGGTATGAGCAGCAGCTACGACGGCCCGAGCTCAAAGATCGCCGAAGTCGCATCCGCAGACCTGGACGTGCCGCCTCCAGTGAGTCTGAAACGATCTGTCACGTTGGATTCACCATACACCTCGGCTTCCAAGCCGCTGGCGGCGGCAGCTGTGTCGGAACCTGTGACTGCGACGCGTCGACCAGCGAACGACTATGACGATGTGAACTCGGACGAGGAGGCCGAGGACCAGGTGAACATGAGCGAAGGAGAAGACGATGTGCTGAGAGAAGTGGAGGAGAAGAACTTTGCGCTGGCCAAGCAGCTGGGGGAGGCGCAGAACGTGATCGAGCGTGCGCGCATGTCGATCATGCTCACGGGCGACGAGGCGGACGACATCCAGGGCGCGCTCGGCCTGAGCGAGGAACAGATTAGTTTATTTAAGAAACTAACCAGCGAGGCCGACGAGCGGATGTCGACCGTCGACCGCCTGCATCCGGACGTGTCGGAATCGGACTCGGACGACTCGGAATCGGACAAGTCGGACAAATCGGACCGCGAGGGCGGCGGCGACGACGACGAGGATGAAGAGGACGAGGGCGTTTGGATCTAACTCAGTACCTCGAGTAAGTGCCGTTTGCCAGTACGTAGATACCGAGCGGCGCCGCGCCGTTGTCGTGAGAGTGGCCCGCTCACTTGTTTAGATTGCCGCTTCTCCAACCACATGATCTCTTGACGTACGTAATTGCAAGCAACACAGCTTGAATATTTTTTGACGATTTGGATTTTGTTTGGTGAAATTTGAGAAGCCAACACACGTCGCAGGGTTGCAATTAACTTAATATATGTTGTCCAATCGGTTTTGCTTATCATCTCTCGGTATCCTCCTCGATTGGCTAATACAGTCTACTTCCGCCCAATCACCGCGCGTTTCTGCTCCGATCTGTTGGCGCCTGTTGTCCCGACAGTTGGCGTTGGTCCCTCTCGCAGATGAACTGGAAAAGCCCAACTTTTCCAACGGAAACGAGCACGCAAGAAAGAGGGAGGAGACCAGCAAACTCGACTGCCATGGCAACGAGAGACGCCACCACCACCGCTGTGCCGGCCGAGCCGGCGGCGCAGGGGCTGCTGGACCGCGCGTGGCCCATCCTCCGCGTCATCCTCATGTGGTACGCGTTCCAGGTCTTCATGGGCAAAATTGGCTTCCAGAACCAGGTGCCCACCGCGCAGCCCAACGTGCAGATCCAACAACCGCCGCTCGCGTCCTCACTGCCTAGTGCTGGCTCCTCTGCTGACGCACCAGTATCATCGCCACCATCATCTGCTTCTTCCACGCTGCGCGGCGCGTTCCGCAACGCGTTTGCCCCGGGCGAGCGCCTGGCGCTGCGCGTGTACGTGTCGCCGGCCGAGACGTTTTCATTCGCGAACGACGAGCGCGAGCAGCTGCGCTGGCTGGTCAAAGACCTGCGCTACACGTCGGCGGGCAACAGCGCCACCGACGACGGCACGTGGACGCAGCAGCTCAACGTGACGGTGGACGACCACCTGCTGACCAACGGCTCGCTGTACGCTCACGTGTTCCTGACCAAATTGGGCTTCTCGCCCAACCCGACGGACGCCGAGTACGCGCGCACGGCGACCACCTACCGCCGCGTGGACCTCACAACGTTCCGACCGCGCCCCAAGGCCGTCAAGACGCGCAATCTGCTGCAAGCCGCCACCACGACCATGACCACGACCACCACCACAACCGCGGAGGACGACCACGAGGAGACGCGACCGCCGCCGCCCGTGGTCGTGGATCGCGACGTGGACTCGAGCTACGTGTCCATGTGGAAGCCGCGGGTGCTGCTGAACGTGGTGTTCGACACGACGGTGTTCTCGGCGCAGACGCAGCCGCCGCCGTTTCTCGCGCCGTTCATGGACTTTGACAAGCCCTCGCAGACGTACCTGCCGATATTGTACGTGAACGAGTTTTGGGCGCTGGAGGAAAACCTGCAGCTGATCAACAGCTCGCGCGTGGCGCTGCCCCTCACGCTCACGTTCTACCCGCTGCCCGTGTACAAGTTTGCGCTCTACACGCAGATGGAGCAGAACTTTCAGAACCAGGAGGCGGCCGGCGCGGCCACCAAGAAGGACACGGACAGTATCAAGCGCATGTTCATCGAGACAAACCCGTACTTGCTCGGCGTGACCATGGCCGTGTCGCTGCTCCACTCGCTGTTTGACTTTTTGGCGTTCAAGAACGACGTGAGCTTTTGGAAGAATCAGAAGTCGCTCGCCGGACTCTCGCTGCGCTCGATCGCGCTCAACACGTTTTTCCAGCTGGTGATCTTCCTCTACCTGCTGGACAACGACACGTCGTGGATGGTGCTCGTGAGCTCGTTCGTGTCGCTGCTCATCGAGTGCTGGAAGATCAAGAAGGCGGTCGTGGTTTCGCGCGACGCCAACAACAAGCTCCAGCTGAGTGGCGTCGAGAGCTACGCGGACTCGCCCACGGCCGAGCACGACCGTGTGGCCGTCGCGCACCTGTCGTACGTGCTGTACCCGCTGATCGTCGGCTACGCGGTCTTCTCGCTCGCGTTTGGCGAGCACAAGGGCTGGTACTCGTGGGTCGTCAAGACACTCACGAGCTTTGTGTACATGTTTGGCTTCATCATGATGACTCCGCAGCTGTACATCAACTACAAGCTCAAGTCGGTGGCGCACCTGCCGTGGCGCGCGATGGTCTACAAGTCGCTCAACACGTTCATCGACGACCTGTTCGCGTTCGTGATCAAGATGCCGTGGATGCACAGGCTCTCGTGCTTCCGCGACGACCTCATCTTCTTCATCTACCTCTACCAGCGATGGAAGTACCCCGTGGACGCGACCCGCACCAACGAGTTTGGCCAGCCAGGAGAGGACGACGACCACGCCAACAAGATCCAAGCAGCAGAAGAACCGACCACGACCACGCCAACGGCAAACATCGAGGCGGCCACGCAGGAGAGCAGCGAGACGACGACGACGACGACGATGACCGGTTCGTCCAAGTACCTTAAGGTCACCAAGCGCGCCAAGGCATCAGCAACACCAACTGATTAGTTTGGGTTAGCATCTTGGTCTCGGTGTGATTGATTGGCTCCAAAATTGCATAGAGCTTGTGTTTGATTGGGTAAAACAAGAAACTGTTCCGTAGCTCTTCCATGCGTCCCGGCGGCTCTTCAAGATCCAAACTCCCTCCAGGCGAACTATGGACCCGCTGCTGCTGGGCGTCGGTGGCGCGCGCGATTCAAGCACCGACGACGACGCGGCCGACGTCGACCTCTCGCGGCTGGCGGTGCCCGACCGCGAGGCCATCTTGGCGCGCGTGGCGCCCGACGACTCGCTGCCGCCGGACGCGTTCGCGCTCTCGCAGAGCGAGATCCGGCGCGAGATGGTCGACCGCGGCATCCAGCCCAAGGGTTTCTACAACGACGACGCCGCGCGGCTGCAGGAGGAGTTCAACCGCGAGCACGCGGCCGACAAGGAGTCGCGCACGCACCAGAAAGTGCAGCTCGCGGCGCGCGCGTACCTCAAGGAGACGGTCCACCGGCGCCAGATGGAGCGCGAGAAAGAGCTCCACGAAGAGGTCGCGGAGCTGGCGCGCGACGCGGCGCTCGAGGTCTGGCTCCAGCTGGTCAAGACCCACGAAACGCCGCGCCATGCGGCGCTGCGGCTCAGCGTCGTCGGCACGCGCGCGCTCTGCAAGTCGCTCATGTACAACCACTCGCTCACGGCGCTCACGCTCAGCCGCAACGCGCTCGGCGACGCCGCCGGCAAGAGCCTGGCGCACATGCTCGCGCGCAACGCGACGCTCCAGCGACTGGACCTCGAGGCCAACGCGTTCGGCCCGGCGACGTGCCACGAGCTCGCGGACGCGCTGGCGCAAAACCAGGCGCTCGCGTTCCTGAGCCTTGAGAGCAATCCGCTGACCGACGACGAGAAGGACTTCAGCGGCGTGGCCGCACTCAGCGCCATCCTGGGCAAGAATGCGACGCTGCGCACGCTCAACCTGTGGCGCACGCGGCTGGGCACCGAGGGCGGCAAGCTGGTCGCGCAGGGCGTGGAGAAGAACGCGGCGCTGCTCTGCGTGGACGTGGGAAACAACCGCGTGGCCAGCGCCGACGGCGCGCGCATCGACGCGCAGCTGCTCAAGAACCGCGCGCAGTTCGACGCGAGAGAGGACAGGCAGGTGCTGCTGCGCAAGGCGCAGCTTGCCGCCGCGAACAAGGAGCGCGCGCGCCAGGACGAGCAGCTCAAGCAGCAGGAACACGTACGCTGTGCTCTGCTGTGCTGGGCTCCAGGAAAAGAGTCAAGGCCTCCACACCAACTCACGTGTGGCTTGGTTTTCTGATTTTGTAGGAAGCGTGGATCGAAGAGCGCAAGCTGGAGCGGCAGCGCGAGCGCACCGAGTTCGAGCTCGAGCGCCAGCGGCAGCAGCAGCTGGAGGATGACCGGTTGCGGCAGATCGCGGCGCGCAAGGCCGCCGAGTTCCGGGCCAAGCTCGAGATGGAAAAGAACAAAAAGAAGAAGAAAGGCGGTGGCGCTGGCGGCAAGAAGAAGAAAAAGTAGCTCTCTTTACCACCTTACAACAACTGCGACCGGGCGGGGCGCTTTGTGCGTGTTGCATTCGCTGACGCCGCCGACGCCGGCCGCTTTGGCTGGGCCAACACGGCGCCGCTGCTGCTGGGCGATTTTGTTTTGGCCGTTTTCTTGGTCGTTTTCTTCTTCTTCTTCTTCTTCTTCCGTCGCTGCCTCAATGATAGATCCAGGCGCACGCGGCGCCGCGCGAGAAAGCCGCGCACCGCAGCCTGGCACCGCGTGACGAACTTGAACAGATTCAGATCCTCGCGCTGCTGCGCGCGGTCGCGCTGGCGCTGCTCCTCCAGCTGGTGGCGGCGGTCGTCGTCGATGCGCTCAACCACGACGCGCAGCCGCTGCACGTGGGCCTCTTGGTCGCTCAAGGCCTCGATCTCGGCGGCGACCGCGGCGTCCAGCGTCTCCATCTCGGCATCAAACGAGCGCAGCAGCTCCTGCAGCTCCAGCGCGCTGCGGGCAACGCGCTTGCGGTCGTGGATCTCCTGCTGCTGGTGCGCACCTGCCACGCGAGCGTCCCCACTCGCCAGCGCCAGCAGCTGCTCGCTTGCAGCCAGCCTGTCTGCGTCCCGCTGAGCACGCAGCGTCGTTGCGTCGTGCTCGCGCGAGCTCAGCGTGGCGCGCAAGGCCTCGTCCGCGTGGCGCTGGGTCTCGTGTAGCTGCTCACGGAGCGATGCGATCGCCAGCGCGTGTCGCACGGCGTGCGACTCCCGCGCCTCGCGCTCCTGTGTGAGCTCGAACCGCAGCTGCGCGGCGTCGTCTTGCTGTTCGACGAGCCGCTGCGTGGTGTCGCGCAACTGCTGCGCGTGCGCGACGTCCTGGTCGGGCGTCGAGGCGAGCCGCCGCTCGCTGAGCATCGCCAAGTCGGTGAGACCGTGGACGAACGCGGCTAGGCCGCGCGAGATGCGCGTGGCGCTGCGGCGCCGCAGCGTGTCCCGTGCGCGCTTGTCGTGCTGCTCGAACGAGAGAGACAAAAACACACAACATCAGAGGTGACGGGAGGGTGAACCGAACTAAACAACGCACCGACAGGAGACGCAACACGGCGTGGAGACTCGCGGGAAAGCGGCAAACGGCGTCATTTGCCCAGTCTTCGGTGTCGTCGTCGTCGTCATCGTCGTCCTCCGCTTCCTCCGTCTCCTGAGCTTGGTCGTCCTCTTCGGGTCGCTCACTGGGCGCCTCGTGCTCCTCCACAAGCGCTCTTGGTTCTCCGTCTTCTTGTCGTTTCTCCTCTTCGGTTTGCGTTCGCTTTTGCTCCAGCTGCCGCGCGGCCGCGACACTGGCGTGGCGTTGCCGTTTCTCGGTCTGCTGTCGCTGGAGCGTGGCCTCCAGCCGAAACTAGGAGGCGCCACAGACCGCAGAAGTTCCGTAAGTCCACACTGCTAGCCACCCAGTATACTAAACACACAGACGCACGTGGCTTGCGAGCGTCTCCATGGTCTCCATTACTAGCGCGTCGTCAGCGCGGTCGTCGCCGCTTGATAGAAACGCGTGGAGCGATACGCTCGTCTCGGGCGCTGGCAGCGTCGCGAGCAGCTCCATCGCGCCTACCGCGCGCTCCAGCGCGGCCACGAGGCGCTCGGCCTCCACGCCCACACCGCCGCCGCGCATGTTTATGCTTGCAAACAAGCACCACGGGGGGGCACCAGAAGCGTTGCCATTGCAGCTATTTTCATTCGGTACCTCCTGATTGTACATAAAAGCGCCAACCCGGGTTTTTGTATATTAACACACATTCACTCAGCGTGTCGCCTGGCGTGCTTGCTGCAAGGACAAACGAACGAGTCAGATTCGTTCGAACGGGTCGTATTGACGAGGCGTTCGCGATCCTCAAGGAGCTGCTCGCGACTCACCCACGAAATCGCCCTCAAACCCGTGGAGAGAACTAAACGCTGGGGGGGGGGGATCCTCGCGGTAGGGTGCTCCGCCCAATCGCCGTGCAGACTGCCGCGCGGGCGAACGAGATCGAGCGAAAATGGCCCCGCTTGGCCTGCTTGCCGAAAGTTGCACACCATGTGGAGCAGTTGGAGAAGCTTGAGCGGTCGGCAGTCCATCTCGCGGTAGGTCTGTACAGTAGTTGGTCCAGAGGCGACAGCTCCAACTCTTCTGGAGCGTCGTGCCGTTAGAAGCTGAGCCTGCTTGAGCCATTCACTTGATCGCGCAGCCATCATCTACGCGAAAGTGAGTCGGCCGTCCCTGTCGACCACGCCGAGGCTGAGTCGACACAGCCCCGACGTCCGACGTACTGCTGCGTCTCGTGTGTCCGCACGGCCTGTTCCATCGAGAGTACACACGCTCCACCCGAGCAGGAAGCCAGCGACGCACTCGCAGGCCGGACCGATCGCCAGCGGAGACCGACGCCGGTGCTGACGGTCTCTTCGACTTGCGGAGCTGGTCCCGTCGATGGAGAGGAGAGGAGAGGAGTGGACCGCCTCGTCTCGTCTCAGATCAGCGCCTGGTGTCTCCACTTTGTGAGGGGGGACACCTGCTCTCATCTCTGGCGGGCTCGGGGGCTGTCACTGATACTATTACTGCTGCTGCTGCAGCGGGAGGACGAGTCGTCGTGGTTGCCATTGTCGTGGTCGTCGTCGTCGTCGCTATAATTGCTGTCAACAAGGCCTAGTGCCACCTCGTCCATGGCCTGCTGGATGATCTGATCCACAGGATTAAGCGACCGTGTGGTCGAGACCACCGTCTCCGTCCGCACGTCCGCAGCCACATCCACGTCCACATCGACCCCACGTAAGCGGTCTAACCGCGTCTTCAGACTATCCATGCTGGACACTGTGGGGTTCTCGCTGCGCAGCGCGTGCAGCCGCAGTGTGAGGTCGTCCGCAGCCACACGGTGCTCGCGTTGTGCGCGGTCCACGCTGCGGCCGTGGGCGAACGCTTGCAAATCCACGAGCCGCGCGTCGATTGTCGATGACGAGCATGAAGTTGCCGCTGTGGACGGCGATTTTGGGCGATTTTGAGGAGAATCGTCCGCAATGGACGCGATGGACACAGCAGCCCGCGGCAACGCGCGCTCCATTTCCAGCGAGTGGACGGCCGCGCGGATCTCACCGCGCGCCTGCGCAATGCGTCTGCGACCAGCGACGTCGACAATTGGCGAGTTTTCCACCACCGTAAACGCTTGCTCGGCAGATACAAACGCTGCGAGCGCGTCCACCACGTGTCCGCGCTGCTGTTTCGCGCGCGCATCTTCCAGCTGAGCAAACGCGCTGTCGATTGTGGACGAAGCTGGCGTGGCCGCAGCCAGCATCGGCGGAGATGGCGGGCGAATCGAATGCGGTGGAGACGAGAGTGTCGACGGCTGCAGCAGTGCGAGAAGGTGGTCGCGCTGCAACACGGTGTCCACGTAGAAGGCGAGGGTGGACGCTGGAGCCGCCGTGTGGTAGAGCATGGCACGACGCATGTCCTCAGGGTCCTTGGCATCCAAGACGATCGCTGTACAGCCCGTCACCAAAACTTCAGAGCACTGAGCTGATCCCACGACTAAGCACTGTGGTTACGTACGCATCTTTTCCTTTGCGTCCTCGTCTTGACTACACGCAGCCGCAGTGGTCCTCGCTGGGTTGTGGACACGAGTAACCACAGCCACACGGCCACCCAGGCGTACATGCAACAACGGAGCTGCGGACGGCACGTCCACAACAGGAGCACGCCACACTGCCAAAGCGGTTTTTGCCCATCGAGAGCCGAAGCCAAAGCTGAGATACGATGGTTCTTGAGGGAGCCACACGTCACCGGAGTACATGAGCGCCGGTTGGAGCATCGTCCGCAGCGGGGACGCCGTCCGCGGTGGGGACGCTCTGGAGAAGAGCGCTAGTCGCGGCATTGCGGACGGAGACGTCGATGCGGCGGGCTCTGCGGCGGCTTGCGTTGTGGCCACGGGCGACGAGCGCATTTTCTTCGCGGGTTTGGTTGACCTAGTTGAGAAAGTGGACACTGACCCGACATCAGACGGTTAAGAACCTACTATTGATCTCAATTCTGTGGAACCGTTGGACTCACCACCCAACCCAACAGGCCACCGATTTAGGGGTTTTCGTCCTTGTCCAAGTGCCTGGCACTCTTGGAAACTCATCTACTGCACAGTGAACCAAACCCAACCAGAATGCTCAAAACGCGACAACCGTTCCGGATGACTCCTTCGTTTCCAGACACCTTCGCCCGGCCGAGCCTGACAGTCAGGACCAGGACAAATGAGCCATTTAGTCGGTTGAACTTGGAATCACAGCCATCCACTTCCTGCCACAGCACCTTCCTGGCAGGAACTCCTGAGTCCAGGATCCTTGTGGCGACCATCGGCTTCAAGGGATTTGTTCCCGGTCGGAAATGTTCACGCCATGTTTGGCGTGGGGCTCCCAGTTTCCCTCGTTTTAGTGACTCATGTTGACCGTGCGCACGACAGAGATAGCCAGTCCGCAACTTCGAGCCATCGAAATCCGCTCAACGTCGCCCATAAGCTCCCACCAGAACTTTTACGCAGGGCGGCGGCGCCCATGGGCCATGGCATGCAAAGCGTATCGTCCTGAAAGCACAGTAAAGAGCAGTACTGCATTGACGATACCGTACCGTCCAGTCCAGTGCTGTGCTGGGATGGTATTTTCGTCTTTCGCTTGACGAGTGGAGTCCGATTTCGTGGTGGAACGTCTTCCCGATTGTACATTTGACCGTCGCAGCAGCTGGCGGGCGGCCGCAACCAATCACGATCCCGTACTGTAATACAGTACTGCTACAATCAATCGAAGAGCGGAAACCGGGCCGCCTCAAGTCTCGGGTCAACCGCCGAGTCAGTCAGACCACGCCGCGCTGTAATAGGCACTCACCCTCAGGGAGACAAGCGACCGGCGCGTGAGTGCCTCAGACCAGGCCGACGACAGGGTCCAGACCGTCCAGGTCGTCCCAGATTGGCCAGTAGTCCAGCGCGAGGTGCGTACAGTGTACAGGACGGCCGAGTCACACCGCCATCACTCCTTTGTGTCGCCGCCCCATCCAATCGGGAGAATACTCACGAGGCACACACAATCCATACACACAATCCACGCACAGCCAACAGGCCCCCAGGTCGCGCGCGACATAGACGACCTCCTACTACCGTAGCAAGTATGGACGTGAGCCTCGACGACATCGCCATGCCCACGTACAAGGGCAACTTCCCTCGCTACAAGGCCGAGCTGCGCATCTTCCTCGAGTGCTTCTCGTGCGACGGCTTCCTCAACGGCACGCTCGCGGCGCCGTCGGGCGACGAGGCGACCGAGGACGACAAGAGCGAATACGCGGCCAAGGAGCGCGTGCTCTGGCAGGCGCTCCACCGCGGGCTGGGCGGCCGCGAGCTCACCGAGACGCTCTCGCTCTGCGGCGAGACGTCCGATGCTCTGCAGCTCTGGACCAAGTTTGTCCAGCGCAAGACCCACACCACGTACGGCGAGCACCTCGCGCGGCTCGACAAGTTCCACAACTCGCGGTACGAGCGCGGCATGAACGTGTACTCGTGGATCGCCGAGAAGATCGAGCTGGGCGAGATGCTCTCGTACGGCGGCATCAAGGTCAGCGACGCCGAAATGGCGGACGTGCTGCTCATCGGCACGCGTGACGCGTACCCGGGGCTCGCGTCGGACCTCGTGCCGTTCAACAGCGTGGGCGAGCGCATGCAGCGCCCCACGATGATCGACGTCATGGAGGCGCTCGGTGAGGCTTGGCGATTGGAGCAGAGCGTGCCCGGCAAGACGCAGAGCCCGCGCTTCGACCCAGATCTCGAGATGAAGCGCAGCCACACGCCGCGCAAGGCGCACACCCCGCGCGCCACGACCACGCCACGTGCCACGACCACACCGCGCGCCACGACCACGCCACGCGCCACGACCACGACCACACCGCGCACGCATACGCCGCGCCGACGCGTGCGAGACCCGCGCGAGGACCACGAGCGAGAGGAGCTCGAGCGGCGAAACCAGGAGCGCATCTATCTGTGATTGCGCGGTAGTCCCCCGATTCAGTAGATAGACCACCGCGACAGCGAACGTAGAGTTACAGAGCACGATTTCAAGTAGTAGTAGTATTTGGTTGGACGCGCAGTGGCCGAAGCGCGCGCGTGAAATGAAAATGTTTTCTTTTTCTTCTTGTTCGGCTTTGTCGTTGAGCTCGCGGAGCTTTCATTTTCTCTACGTGTGTTTTGTTTTTAAATACTGTATGACGCACTGATTCTCGTCGCTTCATCTTCTCTTCTTGGTGGTGGTATAAATTACGGGTCTTGTTGACAGCAGGGAAACGCTAGCGTTGGTTCCCCTGTCATTGGTTCTTTTTCGTTCTTTGTGGGGTTGACTGGAAAAACACCGATACATGGACACGCGTGGCCGCGCTTACGGCACCCATAGGCTGAGCGACTGGGAAAAGTCTTCCGGCAGCGCGCTGAGCTCGTCCAATCTGTCCGAAAGCGAGTTGGTGCTCCAGATCTGCACCGAGAGCGGATCAAAGTCGTTGAAGAGCTGCTCCAGCGCGTCCACGTTGTCGAACTTGAGCGTTGCCAATTCTTCTTGTTCCACGACACAGTCAGCAGGCTCAGTGCTGAAGAGGTCAAGATCAATGGCGGCTATCAGCTGCTCGCACTCATCTTCACCCGAGCGCGGCGACTCGGCCTGCGCGGGCGGCTCTGCGTCTGCCTCGGCCGCCGACGTCACGGTGATTACCATCGAGCGCTCGCTCTTGACAGGCGAGTAGTACGGCGCCGTCGACTGACGAACGCTTGTGCGCTTCTTCTTTGACTTGGTCTGTGGGCGCGGACCGCGCTGCTGGCGCTCAAACTTCTGGCGGTACTTCTGCGCGTGGGTCATGGTCTGGCGCGAGTTCTTGGTGCCGACGTACTCGGCCACAGCCTCCCACGGGCCTGACGGATAGACCTGCAGTGCCTCGAGGAAGCGCGCGTGTTCGTGGGCTGTCCACGCCTGTCCCTTGGTGCGCGCCGCGATCTCCTCGCGCTTGACTTTGGCCTCGCGCGTCACCTTGATGAGCGTCTTGGTCACGCGCTTGGGCGGCTCCACTGTGGTCGGGGCCACCACCACGTCGCTCGGCTTGGCCAGCACCAGCTCCTTCTGCACCCGCTTGGAGATGGTCATGATGGCTGGAATGTAGAGAGAGACGTCGTTGGATGTTGGTTTGTTGGTAAATGGAGAGCGGTGTTGGCGCGGCTGTGTATGAGTTCGGTGGTTCCTTCCCTTGTTTGTTGGTGTCTTGTCATTTGAAGTGCTGTTGGACCATCACTCACGGGGACTGTTCTCCTTTGGAGCAGCTGATTTGTGCGTGAGTGATGATTCTTTGGAGTGAGAAATGGTTTTCCACCAATGAGAGATGGCCAGATCGACCTAGCGTCAGTGCAACTGTTGGCAATTGTTGGAATCTTGGAAGCTCTGGGGAAGGTTGAGAAATTGTAGGTGGTTGTAAGGAAGCTGCTGTATACATTGCAGCACATATTGCAAGCATCTAGCCACGATAAAGGGGAAGAGTACAGACAATATAAAATGGTAGATACACGCTTAGAAGCTCATACTGTAATGAATTTACCAGCACTCCTGTGACAGTGCAGTCGAGAACTCAGGGAGGTCTTCAAGGTCTGTGGCGTCGTCGGCGTTGGCGTCCACGCACAGCTTCATGTCTGAGAACGACTGCGAGTGCCAAAGGTCCTCGGATGCGAAAAGAAGCGGCTCGGGGAGAGAGAGCAGTGACATCGATGGAGGCGATCCGGTGGCGACGGCTGTGTCGATGTCGTCGCAGCCGCTGTAGAACATTTCTTCGTCCATCACTTCAGGAACACAGTCTTGATCTTGCATGTTATCATGGGCTTGGTTGTCAACGAGAACAGCATCTTGCTCGCGGCTCACGTGGTTTTCTCCTTGGTCAACATTGTCGCCATGATCTTCTGAAGCGCATGAGTCTTCTGTTGTGTTCTCTTGACGTCGCATTCTAGCTGCGACGGCTCGATGCCGAGATGTCTGTCGTTGTGTTGCGGCCAGCACCTTGGTCTTCTGCACCCGATGACGAAGCCCGCGCGTTTTCCGCTCGTGCTTCTCTCGGCATTTCTGCGCATGCGTCATGGTCTGCCGCGAATTCTTCGTGCCAATGTGAGCCGCAATCGCCTTCCACGGACCAGCCGGGAACCTCTTAAGCGCGTCAAGGAAGCGCTCGTGCTCCTCTACAGTCCACGCCTTACCCTTGCTTCTGGCTGCCGCAGCATCGCGCTGTGCCTTGGTGAGCTTCGGAGGCTCCCTTTTGGCTGTGGTTAATGCGCCGCTCCGACGCCGCCGTCTAGTCGATTGCGTCTGTGGCATCACGCAGGAGCCTGCGGCTGGGGGCGCGGCCTGCACGAGCTCGCGCTGCACTCGCTTCGAGATGGCCATGTTGTCACTCAAGTAATGTAGATTGTGGTATGAGGGGGTCGACCACTTGTGTCCGGCCACAGCAGTTTCTGGGTCATCACGACCCGCCATTTTGCTCGTTGACCTTCATCACAGCGAGCAAAACAACCATTCCGCGGCTGGATGCGTTGGAGTCTGTGAATGAAGGTCTGTTCTCTAGTGCAACAAATATCTGATTCCTGTGTTTTGATTGGAGAACGGATATATCCGATTTTAATCCGTTTCTACTGGTAATATCGGTGTTCACCGATATCATTACAAACTTTCATATAGACAGAATCCGATGGGATGAATTTGTCCAAAATTGAAAGTCAACAGCCCTGAATTATATTCGGCTATTTCCGTTTTCATGAGTCTGATTCTTTGGTGACTGGGACTGAGTCTGTCTGAGTACGTAAAGTGAACGTTGCGTTGAGACTCCTTGGGAATGCATTTCCATTGAAGATGTATCTTTTTTCCTTGCTCGAAATGCACAGTGTTTGGTCTTGTGTGGTTTGCCAGAGAGTTTAAAGTTCAAATCCATCAAATCCATCGCGCTCCAAGAATACTGTAGTCGTGGCAAGTCTTCATCTATAGTGTTGATGAGAATTTCAACTTGAAGGCCAACAAGTGTAGCGGGGAAATGTAGATTTGCTGGTGTACTGCATGAAACGTCGGAGGCATTCAGGACGAGATCTACTGTAGATCTCAAAGGTGGCGCTTCGCAGACACGATTTGTTCAACAGGGATTTGGACCCAAACCCCAAATTTGGGTCCCGCGCTCTGCGACGGGCATCTGGAGTTGAATGAGTCGATAAGACCAGTGAAAGAATGCCACCTGCACACACAGTAAGCCATAGGTAGTGACCCACTACCCAACACCAGCAGAACCAAAAACTGTCTGACCACACACGGCAAATCCCACTGCGCGAACAGAGTTGTACCATTAGTCCAACTACAGTATACTGTACAGTACTGGATTGAGCCCGAAAATTCTTAAACTTTTCCCCATCCACCATTGCAATCCAAGCACTTCTGCAAATCGACATGCTTTCTTTTTATCGACGTTGAACTCCAAATGATATGACCGAAAAATAGTTATCGAGATCTTCTCAACAACAACAAAACCATTTCCATGTCTTTTGCCTTCACTTGCCGTGTCACTTGAATCTCACGCACTCAACCATTTTAAGTGTACGGATGCCCATATCTCTGTGTCCACTGCCAACCGCCACAAATCTCAACATCTTCAACGTGTGAGAAGAATGAAAGAATGGCAAAGCTATCGTAGCGTTACGTAAGAGCTTATTTGTCGTCCACTTTTCAGACAATCCAAACACCATAACCGTATTGCTGACCACCCCTTTTGATCAAATTGGCAGGATTTCGAAGTGGATCCTCTAGATTCCGTAGAACCAAAATCAAAGCAGAAAAAAACGCATGTCTGCAATGATAACAATCTATGATCTCGCAAGTGTACCCATTTTCGCAAATATAGTGCATGGCGGAGGCGAGCAGCTGTCCTCACAGTCACTGAAAGGAGGTGGTATCAAGACATCTGAACTAAGATCAAGTTTTGGTGGCCAGAGTGTTTTTCTTGATAAATAAGTCAGCAACTGGACTGTTCTCGCACACAGAAGGAAAAGGCAAGTGGTCAGCGTCCCCACTTGCCACAGTGCTCTTTCGTGTCCCAGCGTCCCAAGAAATGCGCGATGGCAGAGGCAATCTCCATACCAAGGGCTGGGGGCCCCAGCGTGGGGCGTGTGTGCTTCTCTGAACATTGCGTGCTGGACAACGACGCACGATATGGTTCTTTCCTACTTCAGGAGGCGCTTGGAGAGTTTGACTCGTTCTTCTCAAAAAAATTTTAGTCTTACACTGCACAGTATTTGGTCGCAGTCATTGCCGCGAATTATGGCATTTTGTTGGTATTTTTTTTTCTTGTCCCTCTTCGGTCCAGTCCAGAAACCATCTTGCTGTTGTTGTGTCGTGATCTCAAATAGAAATCCGTCCTGTCTAACAGTAACCAGCCTGTTTCTTATCTGACGGAAAGATCGAAAGAACTCTCCAAGCAAAATTTCCGCTCTTCTGCTCCACGCTGTATTTCAGCACGAGTTTCTGCGCGTCATCACAGGCGAGTTCCTCCTCTTTCTGCCTACAGTGTACTGTACAGCTCCCTGCCCACACTTTCTCTATGGTGGTGGATGGCTGCACAGTCAGGGAAAGTCAGACACTTCCGCTCTCTCTTCAAACCCACACAGGCAGGCGTCAGGGCGACTGTTTCTGGAGCGCCAGGCCACCCAGATCCTGATCCTGGCGAGCTTCGCAGGACCGCCAGTTGAACTTTTGCGCTTCAGCAAGAGGTTCGTCCTCCCAGATCCAAACCGATAGAACGCATAGACGGGGGATGGCGATGGAAATCAAGCGAGAGCACGCCGATGGATCGCCACTATCAGTCACCACGTGGGCGCCGTCCGGAAGCTACGTGGAGATGCTGACCGGGGCCGAGACGCCTACGTCGCACGACAAGAGCGGAACCGAAGGCCGTGGACTGTGGACGACCGACGAGCACCAGAACTTCATCCGGGGCATCACGCTGTATCCGTCCGGGCCCTGGAAAGACATCGCCGCCAACGTCGGATCGCGTACAGCGCGCCAGACCATGACCCACGCGCAAAAGTACCGCCAGAAGATCGCGCGGCGCCTGCGGAACGCGCGCATGAACGCACAACAGCGCCTGCCTTACAGTTTAGACGCGTCGTGCTCCAAGTACAACGCGCTTCTCACAAATGACGAGCAATTCAACGACTCGATCCTGTCTACTACACTCGCGATCGCCGCCGAGAAGGAGCTGGACATGATGGAAGCCCTCATCGGCGCTGCAGCTCCAACGAGCGGCGCGGCAAGTGGCGTGTACCAGCCGTTGGTGGGTAGTACTGAGTACTCGTACGAAACCGCAGGGCTCACGCAGGCCAACCCACACGCTCAAGAAGACACCGACATTGCGTTTGACGAATGCATCGACTTTCTCATAGCCAAGTTTCACGAAGAACCGCTTCCCTGATTCTGCGAGGCGCAATCCCTGTATTTATTTATTGCTGCCGTCACGGTCTGGTTAATGACTCCACTCGTCGCGATTTCCCGATGCGGACAGACGACGTGGAGCTTGACAGCGCCTCCTGTGAGTAAGCTTGGAGGCGATGCGTTGACGTGTGTTGAGTGCATGATCATTTGAGTAGACTCGCCAGAGATAAGTACTAGAAACAATTGATTAACAGAGCTAGACCCAAATACATGGTCCGTCAGTTGGTCGTCTCTTCCGCCTGTGTGGGCTATTTGGCAAACTGGTGACTCAAGCTGCCAGTGTCGCCTCCCAATTCATGAGATAGAAGAGGATGGTGCCGGTGGCGAGTCGCCACCCAAGACCAGTCTTGAGTTGAAGTTACCTGGTCGTGATGGCTGTTGGTTCCAGTCTAAAACTGCCCACAGTTCCGCACCAATGGGTTCGAAACACTCATCCCACACCCACTGGATCAAAATGCTTCAAACGTCCTGATGAAGAAAAAGATCGAGCGAGGCTCCTCACAGCAGAGACTCTGCTGAGAGTTTCTGCCGTCAGCACTGTCCGCCACTGCTTACCAGAGTGTGCCAACTGTAATTTGTCACTACAAACCACATCCATATCAATCACTCTGCATGGGTTGTGCATCGAACTGAGACTCACGATCAACCCAGCGGGTAGGGATGCTCCTCACGATTTACTAACTCTACACGCGCTGCATTCTTCTGGCCTCACCATATTGCTGTGGCTCTCCAATGTGACTTCCTTGCTGTTGAGTGAGTGGCACGACCATGGTTAAGAGTGATGGTCTGTGTTGGGAAACAATGGAATGCGAATGATGGTTTGCAGGACGCTTCTGCATATTTGCTTCGATGCAAGAGTATTTTCTATGTCTCCAACAAGTACAACTTGTCGCATCCCTTGTCTACAGAGAGTGGGATCTCAACTTGTGGCTCAGCTTCGTCGCCAAGTTGACGTAGCAGTTGCCCGCGCTCATCACCAGCGTGGAAACAAACACAAGCAAAACGAACAAAGAGAAAGCGCAGTACAAAATCCGTTCTGTTGGGGATTTGTTGGGGAACTTTAAAACACTTTTTTTTAACTCGATATGTTTGCACTGTTTTCTCTGCTCGCGCCGTCACCAACATGACAACAACTGGAACTCCGGATGATCGAAAGTGTGCAGTTCTATGGATTGCTGTCTTTCTCCGCAGAAACAGCCACGATGCTGGAGTGTGCTTGCTGTTTAGACTCGGCGATTGATTGGTTTCTGAGTGGGTCCACCAAATGGGCAACCGACCAGCCGCGCCTTCTCGAAATTTTCGTGCGTGACGAGCCACGCCAGCGCATCCTATTTCCCAGTCGATGGTACTGTACTGTCCTGTCGCGTCCGTCCAGAGCCGCCTGTTTCCCGGTCGCCTCAACAACTAACACGCTGCATCGCCATGCCAACGATCGCCCGCCAACAGGAACCAGTCGGTGTACCAGCTCGATGTTCACTTCCGTTGACATTCCGCAATCCGACCAACAGATCAAAGGTGCCTACCACTCCCACCCACGCACGTCAAATGCCCAACGACGCCCGACCGCGACGACGCCTGAGCGAGGAAGGCGCCGGCGTCTGGACCAACAAGGAGCACCACCGCTTCCTGGAGGCCATGGAGCTTTACCCCAAGGGTCCGTGGAAGCTGGTCTCGGAATACGTCGGCACGCGCAACGCGCGACAGACCATGACCCACGCGCAAAAGTACAGACAGAAACTCGAGCGCCACCAGCGCGGCCTCCGCACCAAGCGCAAGGACGCTGCGCTGTTCGAAGACATCACCGGCATCCGCGCTGCTCGCCTCGACAAGGTCTTCACCCCCACGCCAGAACCACTCGAATATGGCTCGCCCAAGGATGTGTCCATGGAGGGCTGGATGGGGCCTATGGAATCGCTGCTGCATCAAAACATGGGCGTGTACGCCAACGGCGACCAGTGGTGGAGCGGCGTGGTCACCAAGGACGCTCACTTGCTCCTGCCCGTGTCCGATCTGGATCAGGAACTTCCCTACCCAGCGGAGGTACATCACCAGCCAGTGCTCTTCGACGAGTGCTTGGACTACTTCATCGAGTCGCTGTCTTAAGAAAATGCGGACGAACCACGAGTCGCAGCGCGACCAACATATTTATCATTGATCAAAAACTCTAATGAGCTTGCTATCGATTTACTCTTCTGAACACTCCCCTTAGCACGTGCTGTGCACACCAACTCACGACGCGAGCGTGGAAACTAAAGTCCATGCTGTTGTCAACCTGTGACAAGGATCCGCGTACAGTACTATACTCTTGGTCTTCCCCTTGGAATCTCAGCAGTGATGTAAAAAGCGACGTGCCAACAACCAGCACTACAGGTGGCGCAGTCGTCCCATCCTGCTGGAAACAAACAGCGTTCGTTCGCCTCTGTTTCTCGCATCAACTTGAACGTGTGTTCCGATCCATGATCACGCTGCCGAAGTGAATAGGCCTCGTCAGATTTTGGCTCGAATCAGTCTGATATCAGCCACGAGCCATTCAACAGAGTTCGCATTCTCATCCTTGCGACAACGAGATTCGTTGACCCCGTCTCTGACTTGCGTCCCGATTCAGTCTCTCGATCCACATGTGATATGAAAACGAGAGTTGCGCGCTGGATTTCGTACCGTTTGGTTCCAGGACCTCTGCAGCTGCCGGTTCTCCAGTATGATTATATCTCACCCAGCGGATGGAGCACGTGGCCAACGATGACGTCTGGAGTGCGTCTCTGGGCAAAGGGGTGTGGTTCACTTGTGATACGCCACTGGCTGCGGCAATTTCTTGAGTCAAAGTCCAGGATTTTTTTTATCTCAACAACGCAGTGGCCCTGTAGCCGCCACACCTACAACCTCAGCTGGGCAATAGGAACCACTACGTACCGTACCAATCGACCAAACATTTTCTCAGTCCCAGCGAATTTGAGCTCCTCACTTCCGATTCCTCCAGCAAAACTCAACTCGTTGCATCAAATGACCGAAAGCCGTGTGAGCAGACGCTTCAGCACAGAGGGAAGTGGACTGTGGACCAAGGAGGAACACCAGCGCTTTCTGAGCGCGCTCGAGATCTATCCGAACGGTCCGTGGCGCAAAGTCTCCGAGTTGGTGGGCACACGCAACCTTCGGCAGATCATGACGCACGCGCAGAAACACCGACAGAAGCTCGAGCGGCACAAGCGCGGGCTCCGATCAGGAAGGCCCCAGCTGACGGAATCAGCCTCAGTTGGCCAAATGAAACCAGCGCCGCGTTCGCGGCCAGCTGGAGTGACGCGCGCGGGGCAATTGTCCGCTTCCACTGAAGTGCTGACGCAGACGTCCGAGTGCCCTATCCAGACCAGCCACGAGGATACATGGAGCCACCCGGTCGCGTCACCGGTCGACGTCAGTGGGGGCTTCTATGCCTCGTCGCACGATCTCTTCTCAAAAAGCCTCTTTCGCTTGGAAAGCTATTACCCTTTGGCTATCAACTACCACGCCACAACCAGCCAAGCTTGGCCCCCCTCGACCCAGCACACCCACCTCACGGCCCATGATGACCCCTTATCAGTCAGCTCGGGGGCTGCGGCGCACATTCATAGTCCCCCTCTCGAGCCTCTTCCGATCCACCCCGTGCCCGACGCCATGGACCATCGATGGCTCGATGACTGTTTCCAGCAGCTAATTGCTGACGCGCCTGCGTTATGAGTTTTCCTGTCCCTCGAAGGCTTCGTATTACCTAATCTCATTTCCTTCCACGTCGCCACGATACCACTTCAACATCGCTCTTTTTCCGCCATGTGGCTGGCTACCCAGCCCACCGCAGCTGCATTCACTAAACTGGATTGCGGAACAGTCCGCAATCCAGTATAGTGAATGGTGAATGTGGAGGCAGTTCCAGAACCTCTTATACGAGACGCACCTATCCGCATCGGCTATGCCAGAGACAGTTGCTCTAGATGTCCTGCAAATTCTGGCTCAACGACAGCACATGATGATGCGGCGATATCCCAGCTGCTGGACTTGTTGGCGATAGATCATTATAATACGCAGCGCATCTTCGTGTTTCCATCTGCGAAGCGACGCCACGTGATGACTTAGTTGGGGTTTTGTTCCAGTTTGGTTTTGTTCCAGAACGTCGCGCCACCTGGCTGCTGGTCGAGCTCGAAAACTGGTTCACGCAACCATTACTGCTCCGCGCTCACTCGCACTTGTAGCTCCTCCTTGTTCCACAGCAACAATCCTGACTTGTGAGTTTTGCTCTTCTACGCTCATGTGATACATCATGTGGCGTGTCACGAACGTGGGAGAGCAAAGATCAGACGGAAAAGTCCAACGTCCAGAGAGAGCGCGAGTCGGAGCCGTTTGGACGGACAGCGCCAACGGTCATCCTGACGCTACAGTTACAATGGATGGTCGGAAGAGACGTGGAGCAAACACCCAACCACTTGACAGTCAACGTAGCAACAACGGCATTTGCCAAGTACCAGTCATCCAGTGAGTGGACCATGGGCTACCTAAACCGCCCTAGTGCTGAAGGCTCCGGCCTCTGGACGGCCACCGAGCACGCTCGCTTCCTCCAGGCCACGACGCTGTACCCGACGGGCCCGTGGCGCGCGGTCGCCGCCTTCGTGGGCACGCGCAACGTGCGCCAGACCATGACCCACGCGCAAAAGCACAAGCAGAAGATGGCGCGTCACCAGCGCGGACTGTTCACGCGGCGGCGGCGGGCGGCGCACACCGACGAGGGCTTGAGCGAGTCGGACTGCGACTCGGACGCGGCGGCGTTTGCGGCGTCCACGCAGAACGCCAGCGCGCCGCTGACAATCCGGATTCCTCGGCTAAAATTTGACGCCCAGGACGTGGAGCCGCTGCCGCTCTCCGACCCGTCGTCGTTCGTGAGCATGCTGCACGGCGGACTCGTGACGCCGCTCGCGATGTTCGCGCAGTCTGCAGCCCACGCGGCGGAGCATGACGAACAGTTTGCACTGGAGACGCCTGACGTGGCCGACTGCCTCGACTTTCTCGTGCGTAGCTTTGCATGAGATAGTCACTGTGAAGAAAGAAACCTCTATAAAGCCGAAGAAAATGAGTGCGCGCTGTACAATAAATAAACGGACGATGAAGAAGCAAACGTGTTTCGCGCGGTCCCCCCGGGTCCGTTTGGCCGGGTGGTCAGCCGCTTATAGGATCGGAATGTAGAGCGGCTCTTCCTGGCAGAACGGTAGCTTGGCGATGTTCTGGCACATCTCGCGCACGCGCGAGAGCGTCGTCGAGTCGGTCGTGACCACGAACTCGACGTTCTTGCGGTCCACGATGGGCGACTGGAGGATCGAGTAGATCGACACGTTGGCCTGCTCGGCGTGCTGGCCGATCGCGCGGATGATGCCCACGCCGTCCGTGATCTTTATGCGCACGAAGAAATGCGCCTCAAAGTTGGGCTGCAGCACCACCTGCGACTCGGTTTTAAACGGGTCGAACGGGCTTTCGCCGCGCGCGAGCTGGATCACGTCGTTCACGACCGAGTTGGCGGTCGGGAAGCGGCCGGCGCCCTGACCCACGTACGCGCTGCTCTCCAAGTTGCTCGAGAGGATGTTGACCAGGTTCGTCGCGCCGCCAATGTTGGCGATGACGTTGCTGCGCGGCACGACCACGGGCGACACGTACACCGAGATTTCGGGCGGCGTGTTGGTCTCGGCGTTGCCCGGCTTGAGCAGCTTGGCCACGCCAAGCAGTTTGATGGTGCTGTCCATCATCTTGGCGTAGTCAAAGTCCACGCTCGTGATGCGCGAGATGCCGACCGTGGGGATTTGGTCCGGCTTGACCACGCCGCCAAAGCCGAGCTTGGCGAGGATGGCGATTTTCGACTGCACGTCGAAGCCGTCCACATCGGCGCTCGGATTGGCCTCCGCGAAGCCCAGGTCCTGCGCCTCCTTGAGCACCTCGTCGTAGCCGACGCCCTCGTGCTCCATCTTGGAGAGCATGTAGTTGGTGGTGCCGTTCATGATGCCGGCGATCTCCGTGATCTCGTCGCCCGAGTAGGCGTCCTGCAACGTGTGGATGATCGGGATGCCGCCGCAGACCGAGGCCTCGTAGCCAAAGCGCGCAGTCGGGTTCTGCTCCAGCAGCTGCACGATCTCGGGCATAAAGTTGGCCACGAGCGCCTTGTTGGCGGTGATCACATGCTTGCCGCGCTGGATGGCGCCGAACACCACGTCTTTGGCGTCCGTGACGCCGCCCATGAGCTCGATGATGCAGTTGATGGACGAGTCGTCCAGAATGTCGTTATAGTTGGACGTGAAGCGCGTCGTGGACTCGGAAAAGTGCTGCAGCTCGCGCTTCTTGGCCACGTTCTGCACGCAGATCTTGGAGATCACGGCCTCGACACCCAGCGCGCGGAGCCCTGCGAGCTTCTGCGGGTTGTGCAGCAGCTCGAAGACGCCGCCGCCGACGGTGCCGCAGCCGAACATGCCGATGTTGAGTGAGAGGCGGCCCATGGTGCTGGGGCTGGGGCTGGTGCTGGTGCTGAGGAGGAGGAGGAGGAGGAGGAGGAGTAAGAAGAGTGTGGCCGAAGCGGCGAGACGGCGAATACAATGGAGCGGAGATCCACTCTTGGAAAGATCACAAGTGTTTGCACAATTGGCCGAAAATGGCCCAGTAAGTATTCTGAGCCGAACCGAACCGAACTTAGCGGTGGTGGGATTGTGCGTTGTTTCAGTAGGCTCCCTACTACTCTTCCGTTGTTAGTCGTCACCACGGACCGCCTCGCTCACCAGCTCCTCAACGCACTCGCGGATCTTCTCCTTGTCCGCGCGGCACTCGAGCACCGTCTCCACCTGCTTGGCCACGTCCGCCTCGCGCTCGCTGCCGTCCACGCCGAGTGTCGCGAGGATCATCTGCGTGAGCTGCCGGTCGCCGGCCTCGCTCGGCTCGCCGCTGTTCTCGATCATGCTCTCAATCGTCTGGACCAGCGTCTGCTCGTCCGCGCGCGCAAACACGATCTGGCTGTCGGCGATTGTGACCGTGTTGCCAGCACCAAGCGTCTTGGTCGCTTTCTTGGTGTCGTGAGGGTCCAACGGTGCTGCCACCGCCGAGAGCATCGTTGGCATCGCGGCCAAAAGGTCCGATATGCCCGTTGGCAGCTGCTGGCTCTCCGCTGCTGCTGAGGCCTGGGCGAGATGCACGACACTCGCGGCGAGTGGAGCGATGAAGAGCAGCACAGTCGGGCGAACCATCGGTCGCGGTGGGTCGGCGGAGTCGGTCGATCAAGGCGATTCTCGTTGTGATGGTGAGGAATGATGGAGTAGAGTAGAGTGGATACTAGGCATGCTGAGTAGAAGAGCGCGCAGAGAAAGCGGCGAGGAGATTTCCGCGCTGGGGACCGACAAAAGCTCCACTCGTTTCGGACTTCCAACTTCAACATGTAGGTGCCAGTTCATAACGTTTGTCTACGGTTCTTATCAAAATGGAACTACACCAGCTTCACTGCCAAGTTGCTTTTACGGCCCGCGAACATTCCGAGAACATAGAGGAGCTCTCTCCCATTCGGATATGCGTGAAGTGGGAATCTTGGAAGCAACGACCAAAAATGACAAACAGCTCTGATACACAACAGTCATCGACTGGAGGATGCTGTGATGGAACGAGTACTTTTTCAAACTAGGCACTGCTTTCAAATTGGAGAAACAATACACATTATGCATGTGAAGAAGAGCTAAACGTCACTATAGGCTTCGCACAAGGCCAATTGCGGCCTGAATACTCGGCGAGAGGCTTCGTAGCCGGCCCTTTGCGGCCTGGATACTCGGCGAGAGGCTTCGTATCCGGCCCTTTGCGGCCTGAATACTCAGCGAGAGGCTTCGTATCCGGCCCTTTGCGGCCTGAATACTCAGCGAGAGGCTTCGTAGCCGGCCCTTTGCGGCCTGGATACTCGCCGAGAGGCTTCGTATCCGGCCCTTTGCGGCCTGAATACTCAGCGAGAGGCTTCGTATCCGGCCCTTTGCGGCCTGGATACTCGGCGAGAGGCTTCGTATCCGGCCCTTTGCGGCCTGGATACTCACTAGGCCCTTGGCGGCCAGGTTTCTTTGCGACGGCCTGCGCACACTGAGCTCAACACTATGCGCAGGCATTTCGTCGACTACAAGCATAGTGTAGTCGACGCGGACACGCCCAAGGCCGACACCACCACGTGACGGGCCGGCAGGTTCGAGTAGAACCACGTGAGCGAGTCGCGGCGCTTCTGTGTCGACGCCGAGCCCTGCCAAAGCAGCGCGGCATCGTACGTGGTGTAGCGGCGCACCCAAAACTTGGTCAGGTGGCGATGCGCGCGCGCCACGTCGTAGTCGAACCACTGGAGCGCGCTCACGACGACGTCCACGATCGCCGAATCGTGCGCGAGCTTGAACGCGCGGCCGTGGTTCATGCTGTCGAGACAAAGGACCAGGCGGAAGACCGCGTCATAGCCCACGGGCCCAAGCGCGTCCGTCTTCATCATCAGCGCCGCCCAGTACGTCACCGTCAACGGATCGGCCACGAGTTTTTGCTTGGCGACTGCGCGCGGCACAACCGCCGTCTGGAGCGTTGGCCGCGGTTCTTGTTGCGAGGCGACGTCGGTGGTAATGGCGTCGGTCTGGAGCAGCGCGCAATCGCTCGAGGTCGCGCTGGCGCTCGTGGCGGAAACGTTGGAGTTGCAGCTGCAGCAGCAGCTACAGTTGGCCGACGTGGTGTCGTCGCCATCGTCATCTTCACCTTCACCGTCGTCTCCGTTATCGAGGAGGCGCGCGGCAAAGTCGTACAGCGCTCCGCGCGCGAGGAAGGCGCTCACGCGCAGCACGGTGAGCGTCTCCGGCGGGACGATGCTCAGGTCCTGGGCGACGATGGCCAAGTTGCTGGCGG
>JAADWZ010000297.1:0-37590 GCA_023336445.1 Pythium dissimile | reverse complement strand
TTTGAAAACTACCCCATGGTATATTTTTCGCATATAATTGGAGCATAATGTCATAAATGGTATACTGACCGCATATATTTTGGGACTGGTATATTTCCCGGATTAAAATTGCGAAATGGTATACTGAGCGCAGAGCCCCTTTTTTAAAACAAGAATCACCGAAACCAACGTTGGTTCGATTCGAATCCAACGTAGGCGTTTTTTTGGATTGAGGGTTCGTTGAAGTTGCCGTTTTTGTAAATATGGGGGCGGGGAATCCGCATCATCAACCACCAAAGGGAAACATGCAGCCAACGTACATGCGCGACCACGCCGCGCTGCCGCCCGTCGCGAGCGCGATTGGGCGCACGTTTGTGCGCAGTTGCGAGGCGCCGGCCGTCGTCAAGGGGACGCCGCTCGATGACGCGCTGCTCCAGGCGGCGATCGACGAGTGCGACATGAGGAAGCTCCACGCGCGCCATGGACGCGTCACCGATCAAGAAGTGCTACAAGCGCGCATCAGAGTGCATTCCATTCTGAGTGAGCACGCGGCAGCGCAGTATGGTGGCGACGAGATGCCTGTCGCTGTCGGCGTGGAGGTGGATACGGTGCTCGGCCCGATTCTGCAGCGGTTAGACGAGCTTCGAGAGGGCGATACCGCGCAGCATCGAGGAATCAAGCGCGAGCTCGAGCGCATTCGAGGCGAGATTTACCAGCTGAAGAACGCCGTGCGCAGGATGTGGAATCAAGAGATTGTGCGATTGGCTGCAGAGGATCCGTCGAAGCACTATCGGCTGCAGCGGTATGTGAAAGTGGATGAGGCCGGGGTGAAGTTCCGAATTGATCGCGCGCGCCACGTCCCCGACGTTCGCGTGGGTGACGAGTACCCGTCTCCACCGTTCCCAGCTACTGTGCGCGATCTCGAGAAGATGACGATCAATCAGATCGTCCAGCTGGCGCTGATGATGAAGGACGACTTTGGAATCGTCGCGAGTGACGACGTCAATGCGTGTCGTGTCAAAGTGCGTCGCGCTCTCCTTAGTGTGTTCTAGTGGGTGCAAGAACGATAGCATATTGTGGTTGTCTTGGCGAGAAGACTGTAGGCGAGAAGTGTCGTAGCCGTCTTAGAGAGCGCGTAGGTCAACCAGGAGTCGTGTGCCTTGAGCGTGAGTAGCGAAGAAAATGGATCAGCATCGATCCACACCGCATTTCATCCGACTTCATGGTATTGAATACCTATCTGTGCGCTCGCCAGAATCTTGTGGTCGCGACTCTTCGCAGAAACTATTTTTTATATGGAGGTTATCCGAGGCGAAGAACCAGCCTCAACGGCGGAGCTGCCCCAGAATGGCGAGGTTGTATGCTCTCAGACCGAGGACGACGACGTTAGAACCGAAGCCAAGCACACAAAGCAGCTGGGCCCGTGCAAAGACCTGGAACGATTCGCCGTCGATGCGGACCTGCTTCTTCCGTTGCGGCTGGACATGTCTTGTCGAAATGTCAAACTCCCACTGCTCTCCACACTTGTCAACTTGGTCTCGATGCTGAACACCCCGCTCGTCAGCCTCACGTAAGTCTCTGTCAGCTCATTGCGGCGTACACGGGGCATCTAAACTAACCAGCTGGGTATGAGAGGTTGTCGCGCAATGCGCTCGGTCCGAGTGGTGCGGCATTGCTTGGAAGGGCACTCGTGACCAACAACGCGCTCCAGTTCCTCGAGCTCGAGCAGTGCGATTTAATCGGAAGTCCGTATCGTCCTCTGCATGACGGTATCAAGACGCTTGCGAAAGGATTCGAGAGCTCGCGATCGACACTGCGCTTCATCAAGTGAGTAGCTTAGCGGCATGGCATCTTCTTTATCTGTTCTTAGACTACGTACTGACCTATGGGACCTCAACGGTGCAGTGTGGCCGACAATTGCCTCCAGCCCGAGGGCTGCCGCGTCATTCTAGGAGCACTTTCATTCCATCCAACGCTCACCGCGCTGGATATCTCGAGCAACTTGCTCGGGGTTTTCAACGACAAAGTAGGCTTTCTTAGTCTTTCCTACGTTTTCCAATTCGCCAAGCAGCTCTGTTGGCTCGCGATGGACGACAACCCGTTGCCGCCGTCGGCGTGGCGAGTGCTACAGCGCAGCCTAGGAAGTACCAATACGCTAACATCGCTCAGTGCCAGATACTGCGACGTCTCCATCGAGCAGCTTCGAGGCGAGACTACCAACCACCTCGGATCCGTGCTCACCGATCTTCAGATCTGACTCAATGCATGACTTTCGTCAGCACTTCAACTTGATGTAGTCCACTCTATTTTGCAATGTATCTTCGCAGGCGTTCGATGGAGATTGCAGGGATGTCTAATCAGTCAGAATAGGAGAGCGTCCACGTTTTCTCGTCAGTGTTCACTCTGTTGTGACGCTTCGTCGCGCAGGCTGAACGATCGCCGCTCCTCGTCGGGAGGTTCAGCTTACTCATCGTTACTTACAGGGTTGAAAACTCCACTGGAAGCACTGAGAAACTCCGTCCAAGACATCGCAGCGAGGCGTCTCTGAACGGTCAAATCACTCACTATCGGCGCTATCACGGCAATCTCCAGCGCCACATTCTCGCACTCAGCACCCCACACACTATCGCTCGCTCATGCGTCGACTGGTAGCTGCCGAGCGTCCCGTGCGGATGAGCATCGACTATTTGATCACACTGACGCAGCACGCAGCGATCCACGCAACCCATATTCCAGACCCTACGGGCGTCCAGAGCGAGCTGGTGTTTACTGTGGTCGTCGAGCAGCCCCATGGGACTCATCCCGGTCCAGACCACGGCCATGGTAAAAACGAAGAAGACGACTTCGACTATCCAGAAGGAACTTGTTGCAGTGCTTTCCGGTCTCGACCCGCGGCTCGACGAGTGGACTCGGAGAGAGGGTATCTACAACCGCTGGACCATGAGTCCACTGGATCCAGCGGCCGCCGCATTGGGGTACTCCACCATGGGCAGCAGCATCTAACGAGACGCTGCTCGCTCATGACATGTAACGGCCTCCCCTTCGAGTTTGCGCTGCCCATCGGCCCGGCGCTCGGCTCGCTCGTGGCGCCGTTTTGCTCTTCACGAGTCCTTGATGTGCAAGCGGAGCGACCGGGCGGCTTCTTAATTTTGTTCTTAGAGGAGCGGCTTGATTGGTCTACAGAGGAAGTGCGTTCGTGAGCGTGAAGCGGTGGGTCGCGTTGAGTTGCTTTGCTGTTGGCCAGCCAGCGGAAAGAACGCCACTTTGTCGGCTCATGTGATGTGGCATCTCTCAGCCGATAGGTATCCTATTCCTGTCACCGAGTGTCGAACGATATGTATCATCATGTGCTGTGTATGCGGTACAGGCCACTTTTGAAGTGATATGCATGAAAACTTCGTTTTGCTTCGTATATATATATTATATTATGTATGCATATTATGCATTATGCGTTTGTAGAGTGTAACGGAATGAAAGCAGAGCAAACAATGTGAAATCCATGCGCAAAACAAAAGCCGCATCTGATAATTCACAGACAATACCAAAATAGGGCGTTCTTTCTCTAGGGATTCGTTTATACACCTGCAATGTGTCTTTATTGTGAATGGGAAAATGAACTGATTTAAGATGATACCTTTTTCTGGACGCACTTCGTTTAACACAGAACACCAACTGCTCTGAAGCTCTGATGTTCAGCGTAACAAATCACGGCAGGACTGCAACGTCCTACTTCACCCCGCTGGAATCCATCCAGAGCCGCCTGACTGGATGGGACAAAGTACCAAAAATGAAATGAAACCTTAAAAAATTAAAAAGAGTCATCCCTCCCCGGGAACATAGAGTCCACATTTCTGGCTGACCATGTGGAAGCGCCTGTCACGGGTCGCTCCGGCGCACAGCGCCACGGAGCAGCGACAGGCGCCAAATATGACATGGAGGTATTATAATCTATTTATTCGCCCCCGAAGCGAAGCGGAGGGTTGTGAAACGAAGCGCTCTAGCGCATGGCGACCGAGATTGCCGAAGGAGCGCGCGGGCGCGAGTCACTCGGCTCAGACGTCGCCTTGCCGCCGAGAGTGAACAGGGAATAGTTTTGATTGGCTATAATCCAATTTTTGGATGTTTTACGTCACACGGTTTTCATTTTTTAAGGATTTGTTTCATAAGTAAAGATTCACTTTATTTGTCGAGTTCTGTCACTGGATGGAGTGGCTCTGTCCACCTGACCACCATGCTGCTGCAGATCGAGTGCAGCCGCGTCTTCTTTGTCTGTGTCGTTTCGTTGCTGCTTTTTTCTCGCCAACCGGATTTGCTGAATTCTGCCGCGTCTCTGAACTGGGTGAGTTGTTAAACTGTTTAACGTGAATGCCAACCAAGAAAGCCAGTGAATTCCCAGGATCTCATTGGTGCGTCAGCACCAGACTTTGGAATCCAGAGTCACTCTGGATCAACTTCAGTTCTCCTTTTCTGGATCCGGTCTGTCTTGCCCTGTCCTGCCCCCGTGGCGGCCGCCACGGACGGAGGAGAACGAGACTTTTACCCACTGGTTATGGATGAAACACTCCAGTTCAGGATCGGTTGCCTCCGATCGCAACCCCGCGACGGCGCTGACCGTCCCGTCTCGTCACAGTCAGTTTGCGATGCTGACGTCCAGGGTTCAGCAACACCAGGTGCCCGATTTTCCCGATTTCGGAGACCGTGGATGCTGGACGCTGGACGCAAGAAGCTGCTGAACCAGTGAGCTCCTCACTTGTCATTTTGACTCCAAGCCCCCCATTCCATGCCCCAGCCCACCGCCCCCTCCACCGTCCTCCATCCACATGGAAGCGTCTCCCTCCAGCTCCTCTTCCTCGGCCAAGGGCGCCAACGCCCTCGCGATCGGCTCGCTCGTGGCGATCATACTTGGCGCCGCAGCCTTTGCCGGGTATAAGCGCCTCCGTCCGCACAGCGCCGAGCCAAAACCCAAGTCGGAGCCCATCAGCGAAATGCTCCCCTCATGCGAATCAGTCCACGCCGCCAACTCGCCCTGGAAGCTGGACAAGAAAAATGAAGAAGACACAGCAGAAGCTGAGACGACGGCACCCGCCAGCGCTGCAGATGACGACTGTGTGTGCTGCACGCCAACCAACGAGCCGCGCGGACTGGCGCAGCGCAAGTTCACCAAGCTGACGCTGCATGCGGACGACTCGGACGCCGACACGCACACGCCGTCCATGTTCAGCGAGGACGAAGGCGACGCTGACGAGTGCGAGGAAGGCCACCAGCAGTCGCCGATCGACATTTGCGAGAGCGAGAGTGAGCTCGTGCCGCGCTCCACGTGCCCGAACGCCGTCACGATCGCCATGGACGAGGCCGAGGCCGACCTGCTGTGCAGCGACCACGGCTTCTCGGTCCAGTGGCGTCAGCCTGTCAAGAATTCAGTCGTCATCGGTGGCAAGGTGTTCAACGCGGTCCAGTTCCACTTCCACACGCCAAGTACGTTGTTTTGCAACCCGCTACACTTGTGTACTGTATACATGAGACTAACCACCACTAATTTTATTTTTTGATAGGCGAGCACACGCTCGACCACGCGCACGAGGCCATGGAATTGCACATGGTCCACCAGGCGGAGGACGGCGCACTCGCGGTCATCGCTGTGCTGTTCCGTGAAGGCAAAGAGAACCCGTTCCTCGCGCAGTTCTGGGACAAGCTGGGAGGTGTCACCGCGGGCACGCCGTCCAAGACGCCGCTGGGCAAGATCGATCCGCGCGCGCTGGACGTGCTGACCGAGTCTTTCTTCCGCTACCGCGGCTCGCTCACTACGCCGCCGTACACTGAAGGAGTCGAGTGGATCGTGATCCACGATGTGTTTGAGGTCTCTAAGGAGCAGATTGACATGTTCCACAACGTGATCCCGGGCTCGAACGCGCGTGATCTGCAGCCGCTGTACAAACGCCACGTATGGCTCGCGTGCCACGCCTAGAGGGAGTCATCCATCGCAAGTGCCGTTGGTGTTTGTTACAATTTGTCGTGGTTTAGATTCACAACTACGTGTGGTAGAACAAATCCTTGGGGAAAATATTACCAGAGGAGCCATTGGGTAGCTCGTCATAAATTGGTTCAATAGATCAAGATCGTTCCTTCGCAATCGAGGTCGTCTACAGTTCCAGAATACGAGTAGAGTCTACGCAGTACACTACTGCAGCAGAGAAGTGTCAGCGCGAGTGAGCGCGCTGTTGAGTGAGTCTACTTAACATGTTGGCCGAGTACTGAGTACTGTACGTACATCACGGAAGACCCGCGCACGACCTATCGCTGTCAATCTAGAATTCTTCTAGACACCCTGCGTTCTCTCTTTCTCCACCACAGTACAGTGTATAGGATACGGGTGGCTAGCCCAAGCAGGTAGCAGCCAGTGTGAGGCGTGCCGCACAGCTCCCGTTGGCTGTATCTGCGACCTCGTGCGTGCAGTGCAGTGGTGCTTCGCACGATGATACGGCTGAACTTGAGCTGCATCATCATGTTCACGACCCCTGCCTCTCCCAACATTGTCGGGGGTCTTGGAGAGGACGACATAGGACGGGACGACAAACCTCCCATCTCCCCGTCTCATCGTCGTGCCGTTGTTGACCCAAACTTCTCTACTATGGTGGCAAAGAAGTTGGTCCCTTCAACCCTGCATTAACCGGTACGTACTGTACTCAATACCGCAAATCGCGCCTCAGTTGAGAAGCGTATCTGAAGTGCCCAGTGAGGATGGTTACCATGGTAACCATCCACATTGGGCACTTCATGGTAACCATCCCCAGTGGGCACTTCAGATACGCTTCTCAACTTTGGCCTCACTTTCTTTCCCCAGCCACTACAACCAAGCACGATGGACGCGGTGAAAGGCGCGCTCCACTCGGCGCTCGCTGCCTTGTCGCTACCCACGCACGCGTCTAAATACCCGGACCCACTAGTCGACTGCGACTGTTGCACGCCGCGCAACGACCCGCGCGGCCTGGCGCAGCGTCTATTCGACAAGCACGAGCCACATGACCATGACCACCATCACGATTTAGACGCCGACACGTCCACGCACGCGCACACGCCGTCCACGTCCAGCGCGGACGACTCCGACTCGGATGAGGACCATGAAGAAGGCCACCACCAGTCGCCGATCGATATTTGCGACAGCGAGACCGACCACCAGCCAGAGGCGACCTGTCCAAACGCCGTCAAGATCCAGATGCACAAAGCCAAGGCCGACCTCGTGTACAACGGCTCAGGGTTCCAGATCCAGTGGCGCAAACCGGTTAAGAACACGATTGTCATAGGCGGCAAGGTGTTCAAAGCCGTCCAGCTCCACTTCCATACGCCGAGTACGGTTGTCTTGGCGCTGGCGTCATTTATGAGACCAACCAGCTATATTGCTCAATTCTGTGTCTGTTGTCTATAACCCTATAGCCGAGCATACGCTTGACCACGTCCACGAGGCCATGGAATTGCACCTGGTCCATCAGGCGGACGACGGCGCGCTCGCGGTCATCGCTGTGCTGTTCCGCGAAGGCAAAGAGAACCCGTTTCTCGCTCAGGTAATATTGTGTCCGCACTGACTATTGCAGAAGCAAGCGTTGACGACTCAAATTCTGAATGGTCCGTTGCTTCCAGTTCTGGCACAAGCTGTCCGGTGTCACCGTCGGCAAACCGTCCAAGACGTCGCTCGGCAAGATCGACCCGCGCACGCTGGACATTCTCAACGAGAGCTACTACCGCTATCGCGGCTCGCTCACTACGCCGCCGTACACTGAAGGCGTCCAGTGGGTCGTGATGCACGACGTGTCCGAGGTCTCCAAGGAGCAGATCGACATGTTTCACAACGTGATCCCGGGCTCGAACGCGCGTGATCTGCAGCCGCAGTACAAGCGTCATGTGCGGCTTGCGTGCCACGCCTAGAGGGAACCATTCTATATCGTCTAAGTGTTGTGGATGCAGTAGTTGAGCTTCAAGGCAAGACTACCAGTAGTTGTGTGGATTTCATTTGTCAATGGCCATTTGAGAATGATCAAGCAGTGCGGCGCTGGTGGTTGTTTCAGGCCCATTCAGCGAAGAGCTACATGTACAGCAGGGGTGGAGCTTGTCGACTCTGGACTTCGATTCTTGGGAATACTGTCCCGAAGGATCCTCCCACTTCTGGATCTGGAAGTCGGAGATATTTCATTGGCAGCATGGATGGCACGGCGCTGGTGGATCTGGTGGCCCCGGTCTCCTCGAGGAGTCCGCTAGATGCTCCACCTTTCTTGGATGTGGTGGTGGCGCTTGAAGCTGAAAGTGGAATGGAAATGTCGGAATCGTCCGTGCGTTTTTGTAATGGTAGTGTTTAGACAGGGTATCTGATGTGAGATGCTACACACTTGACGTTCGTGGGTTTTGCACAACGATTTTAAAAGGTATTGGCCTTCTTGGAATCTGCAAGACAGGCAACACAAAGACGGGCAAGCTGAGTTCTGTCCCACCAGAGTCAGTATTCTGTGGAGGAGGCAAGCTCTGCCAAAACTCCAAAAGTAGGTGAATTTCATGGGTCTTGGGCTTGACCAGCTCAGCACTCTTCCTAGTTTTGAAGTAAAAATATAATTATGCGCTTGTTATGGTACATTGATGCTTTCCGCTTCATGCGATGACGCAGTTTATTCCTTGGCTCTGACACACTCTGCGCACCCATGTTTTAAAGAGGTGGTCAGCTGCATGATGCTGCGGACTGGCGCTGGTCCACGCGTTTACTCAAGCTGCAATATCCGCTAGAACCAGATACACGCGCGAATGGTGGCAATGCTGGATCGTCATATCCAACAGAAATGGTGGTGCTATTTGTGGGATGATTCAGTGAGCACCATAGGCTCATTTAGTTTGGAACTGATCTCACCCTCGGCCGACCGACCGACTATCGACCAGCCACTGCAATCTGCCCGTTTCGTTGCGTGCTAGGGAGTGATCCACCGACCGACCGTTCGACCGTCAGATGCAATCTATCCGTCCAGCGGTGGAGCGTTTGGACAAAGCGACCAATCCAGCCGTGTAGCGTGCGCACAACCACACACACACACACACACACCATCTCCACGACCCACCCACGGCCAGGTGTGCGATCGGCTAGGGCAACTTGTGTCCGTCGTCGACGCCAAGTCTGTTCTGTACTGCATCCTGTCAAGAGAGTCGCGCAGCCTACCCGCGCATCCAGTCCTCTGGGTGCCCATCTTCACTGCTGGCTGTCGGGCTTCCACACTTCTTGAGGGGGACTGAGAAACGCTCCCGAATCCAGAACCTCAATCCAAGGAGGTATGTAGGTACTCTAGCCGAGAGGGCAACACCAACAAACGAGGGCAACTGAGAGCTCTAGTTTGACCGCGCTGCATCCGGTGTTTCTGGATTGTGTGTTCTCATTTCAGATCGCCTCACTTTGGGTTTGGACCGCAACTGCCCGGCACCCCCTCCTTCCACCACCGAGCCCGCACCATCGACTCGTCATGAAATCCGCTACCTTTGCGTCATGCGACTCGCTGCTCTCGTCGGTCTCCACTTGGACGCTGTCCAGTCCAGCGTATGAGAACTCTGGATCCACAGAATGCGCCTGCTGCTCGCCACGCACATCCGGCACCATCAAGCGCCAGCTCTCAGAGCCACTAACAGACGAGGAAGAATCGGAGGACACCTTGTCCTCGTCCTCTTCCGTCGCCGCCGACGAGGTGGGCGAGCTCGACGTGGCGACTAAACCGTCGATGCTCCAACAGTCGCCCATTGACATCCGCGCGGCCGATACCCAAGTGGTCGCTATGGCCGAGTGTGAGGATGGCGTCTCGATCTCTCTCTGCAAGAGCGACGCCGACCTCACATACAACGGCACAAACTTCACCGTCTACTGGCCAGATAATAACAACATGAACTCGCTCACGATCGGCGGCAAGATCTTCCGCGCTGTCCAATTCCACTTCCACAATCCCAGTACGTCTATAACTTCATTTGGCTCGTCTCAGGGTCAACGAAGGGTCCAGCAACAGAACAGTACTTCGTACTAGAACTGACGGAACATTGGTTGCTGGTTTTCAGGTGAACACACCGTAGAAGGACAGCACGAGGCCATGGAGCTGCACTTGGTCCATCAGGCAGACGACGGTAGCCTCGCGGTCGTCGCTGTCTTCTTCCACGAAGGCAGAGAGAACTCATTCCTCGCTCAGGTGCGTGTTTTACCCAGGTTTATTGCACTTTTTGACCCACCGCTCACAGGGACGTTATACGTGTTTCCCAGTTCTGGAAAGAATTGGCGGATCTCCAGTCTGGCGTACCAATATCGATCCCGTTGAGTCAGATCGATCCACGGGAGCTCCAACTATCTTTGAAGAGCCTTTTTCGCTACGGTGGATCGCTCACAACGCCGCCATACACTGAGGGCGTCGAGTGGGTGGTCGTCCAGCAAGTCGCTGAGGCCTCGCTCGCTCAGCTGGATGCGTTCCGTGATTTGCTCTTAGAGCCGAATGCTCGTAGGGTGCAGGAGCTCAACAAGCGCTCGGTGCGGCTCGTCCAGGGAGCTAGTACTGGCGTGGTAGGCAGTGGTCGATTTGTGAAGAGTGTAAATAGTTTTGTAGTCTAAACCTCCAAATAATCTCGATTTTGTATGTGATCGGATAATGTTCACACTATGAAATGCTTGAATCGGAATAATATTTTCAAAATATTCTGATTTACAGTCTGGCAACGTATTTTAGTCTAAACCGCAATTTCTCGAAAAGAAACCCCAGGCTGCGAATTTAGTCCGTCTGCGACTCCTTCTCTCGCTTGAGTGACTACCTCCTGAGGTCAAAGGCGACAAATTGCGTTGAGGTGAGGCAAAAATGGAGCCGATCATGCAGATGATGGACGACATCCACAAGCTCAAGAAGCTCATGGACATCGTGTTCGAGAAGATGTGCGTTTATCGGTTGATCTTCTCTTCCGCATGCACCATCTCGCAGCAGCTAACGCTGCTTCTACGCTGCGCAATCGTGTGCGACAGGGAGAACCATTCCGCCGACAAGCCCTACGACGCCGTCGACGCTTATGGTACTGTACCTCTTCATGAGAGGTCTCTGTCACTTCACGTGTCTTGGCGCCGCTTATGCATCTTATTCAGCTGACAAGGATCGCATCCTGGAGATGCTCAACCGCCTCAGCACACGGGTACGTATCGTCCTACAAAAAATGATTGGTGTCCCCAGGAGCTCACTTCTGATTTCTTCTTCTGGACACTGTAGATGGCCGACTCGGATATGTCCAACCTCACGGCGTCACCCACCAGCGATGCGACCCCAGAAGAGATCATGGCACGCTTCTTCTCCTCATTTGATCAAGTCGTTCATTTCGTGAAAGTTGACATTTGAGATTCGTATCTTTGTAGGAGCTCAAGCTGGCCATCAACCGTATTGAGGCTGAGCGCCAAAGCCTTTACCGCCGCGCTGGCGCCTCACTTAAGGGCGTCCTGTAAGGAAACACAGCTCCACACCGGAGAGAAGAAACAGAGAACAAAACAAACAAACAAAAAGATGCAAACGACTAATCTATACATGCCATTTCCCCAGACCTCTTTCTGCGACTGGGGGTGTTCGTTACGCCACTATAACAGCACGACTCGTGAAGAAAAGAGGAATCCGGGGTTTGTTACTTGCACCTAGTACTTTTCAAAATCAAACTGGTTCGTGTTGCCCCAAATGTCGTTCGAGAGCGCAACAGCGGCGGGCTCGAGCGGCTCGGCCTCGACCTCGGCCTCGCTCTTCTCTTCTCGGGGTGATTTAGACCTTGATGGCCCATGCGACTCGACGCGTGGCTTCTTGGCTGACGCGGGCGTCGTCTTCTTGTCCTTGGGAGCCTCTTTCTCCGACTCGTCGTCGCCCGTCAACTGCGCGGCCTCGAACTCGTCCCGGATCTCCTGTGCGATCTCGGACCAAATGCCCGATACTTTGAGATAGGTCTCGAGCTCGGCCTCGCTCTGGAAGTAGTCCTCGCCTAGTTTGGCGGTCTTGATGTTGGCGTTCGGCTTGAAGTAGTCGTACTCAAATCGGCCGGGCTTGTAGTGCCACCCGCGCTTGACCAGCCTGTCCACCACTTTGCCCATGGTAATCTTGACCTTGGGCGGCACATCCACCGACTCGAGCGACTTGCGCTTGCCCGTCGAGCTCTGCGCCTCTTGCGCCATCTTGAACACCGACTTCTTCTTCTTCTTGGCCGGCGACCGCTGCACTGACGGCGTAATGTCTTTCGACGGCGTGGACTTGGATTTGGACTTGGCCTCCTTCGCGGCCTGGCGCTCTTTGTTCTTTCGGCGCTTTTCCTCGGCCTCTTCGCGGAGCTCCTCGACACACGCCATGTGTTCGTCGCGCAGCTCGCCTTCAATGTCAGCCCATATGCCCGAATCTTTGAGGAAGCTCTCAAACTCCGCCGCCGACTGGAAATAATTCCCGTTCAGGATCGCCGTCTCCTTGGTAAAATCCGGCGAAAAGTAGTCGTACTCGAACGGCCCGACCTTGTGGTGCCACCCGCGCTCTTGTAGCTTCTTGTACACATGACCAAACGTGCATTTAAACTCGGGCGCGTGGAACACCAGCGGTGGTTCGGGTTTCGGACTCTCCACCACTTTTGTCTTCTTCGTGCTCTTCGGCGTCCCTATATTTGGGCTTTTCCCACTGGTCTTGGCGGGTGTCGACGCCTTTTTCGGGGGTTTTCCCGCCTTCTTCGTGGACGTTGGCGTCGTCTTGCTGGCCGCCTTCTTGGTCGACGACGCTGCAGCCGAAGAAGCGCTTTTTTTCTTCTTGGGTGACGGCGTCGTGAAGGAGTCACTTTTCGACTTGGGTTCCTTCTTCTCCTTCTTGGCTTTGGACGGGTTGGTGGCAAAGTCCAGCACCTGTACGCCGTCCACCGAGTCGCCCAGCGTCACTTTGACCTTGCTAAGCTTGAGCGCCTGCAGCACCGCGCGCTTCTTGCTCTGGAAAATGGTCACATTCGGCTGAAATTCGTGAAACTGCGTGTTGGGTCGAACAAACCACGTCTCGTCGCCGCTGCTCATGGTGTACCAGCCCAACTGCGCCTCGGCGACGGTCCAGAGCGCGTCCCAGACCTCCTGCTCTTCGCTGGACACGGCCTCGCGGTCGGCGGCCAACGCGAGCCACTTCCAACAGGCTTTGGCTTTGCTGTCAAACACGTTCATGTTGGGCCGGAAGTTGAAGAACTGCGTGCCGGGCATCGACACGAACTCAGTGCCCGGGCCCTGCGCCGTCTGCCAGCCGAGCGACACGAGCACGCGCCACACGATGCCGAAGGTCGCTGCGAACGGCTTGGCACTTGGAGACGCGCTAGCGACGTCGAACGACTCGTTGGCGTCGGCGTCCGAGGTGGTGATGGTGGCGTTGGCGTCGGCGTCGGCCCCAACAGTGGTGGTGTACTCAGTGGTGGTTATGTTGGTTTCTTTGGTCGTTGTAGGCAGGTTGTCGTCTTCGAGACGCTGTGTGGGCCCGATCTCGTCGTCGGACAGCGCGAGCGTCTCGTCGTCGTGCTGGGCCGCCTCGGTCGTCTCCATGGTCGCGGTGGGGATGCTGATCTGGCGCTAGCGAGGAATTGGGGACGCCAACGTTTGTGCGCCAAGGGCGAAACCCCGCGCGGATATCCAATTGGCTGATTCCTCAATTCCTCACTAATCTGAAAAACCTCAGGCCGACAATTTCAAAAAACGATGGCTCCTCCTAAAGCCGCTTTGTAGCTTTTCCAGCAGCTCCGCGCCAAAAGGTTTTGGCGCGAATGTGGTCAAAAGAACCAACCCGCACAGAACGATAAAAATCTGGATATTCTGCCCAAATCATACGGATATTAGTTAACTTTCGCGGGTCCTCTAGCTGTTTGAAGTCACCATTAAGGTTTGGCGCGCAAACTCAAAGAGCGAACATACACATACATACACACACATCTCACCCCTCAAAATCCAACATCGCACAACAATGGCGTCGTCTTGCTCTTCTACTGACACAATGGCGCCGTCCGCACGCGTCTGCTGGCTACGGCTGCGCGGCATGCCGGTCTTCTGGCCGGGCTGCGTCTACGAGTCATTCTCAGCGGCCACGCGCCACGCGCTTGACACGCAGCGCCTGCGCCAGGCCAAGCCTGTGATGGACGACGAGGACCGCCTCGTGGTCTTCTTTGGCGTCCACAGCAGCGCAGGTACAGCGGCCATCAGCTCCCATACGCGCGTGGTGCCTAGCTTGCGGCTCTCGGTCGTGCCACAGGACGAGATCACGGCCGCAAGGTGGACGCGGCCACAGGACTTCACGAGCGTATGCCGCGACCACAACGTGGCCGAGGAAGCTATTGTCCGCGCGGCTCAGACCAGTGTCTTCGGCCGCGCGTGCGAAGAAGCCACACGTTTTTACGAGGAAGCCAAGGACGATGCGGCTGCGAGCCGGCTGTTTGTGCGGTTTTTCACAGGTGTGCGGGCCCGTGTTAGCGGTGACTACCAGCCCACGCTCAAGGCCGACGAGACGGCCAAGTCCGTCCGAAAGGAGTCTAAACCCGCTTTGGCGGACAAGTCGAACACACCGGCGTCTAAACCCGTTCCTGCGGCCAAGTCTATCCCAGTCCAGTCTAACCAGCAGCAGGATAGTCTGCCGATCGAGTTGGCGCGGACGTGCTGGCCGATGATGGAGGCCGCCGGCTGGACGACGTTCTCGCAGCCCGATGGCGGCGAATTGTACGCGATGCCTGGCGTCCAGTTCTTCGAAGTTCGACCCTACGTCACGGTCTTTGACTCGCTTGCGACCGCGTGTGGCCAGTTCCTCCGAGTGTGGACGACCAGTGGCAGCCACACATCCAGTCCTCTGAACGACACGCTGTGGACGCTGATGGCCGCACGCGGTTGGCAGACCATCTCAGCGGCGGATGGTGTGCTCTACGTGATGCCCAACACGCCATTCGACCGCTTCGTGCCCAACGTCACCATCTTCAAGTCCAAACCCCACGCCATGGCCAAGTTTGTGGACGAGCTGCTCGGTGCGGACGTCCAGAGTCCAGTGTCTTCGAGCCGCGCGGACAGTGAGCCCGAGGCCGAGGCGACTACGGCCGCATCGGACGTGGATGTCGATGCGGATGAAGATATGGCGTCCAGTGTGGACGAGGAGGAGAGCGGACACAGTGGCTCGGAGGAGGAGGAGGGGGAGGGGGACGAAGAGGAGGAGCTCCCTATCAAATTTACACGACGACCAGCCAACGTTCCGGAGAAGCGCTCCATCTCTGGACCAACCCGGCGGAAGCCGAGTGTACTGCGACGTGCGCCGCCGCCCGTGGCCGTGCCGCCGTTCAAGTGCACACAGGGCAAGCTCGAGAAGGCGCTCAGCGCGCGCGGCTGGTTCTGGAAGCGCGTGGCCGTCAAGACCGCTCTGGACGGCTACATGTACTTCAAGCCGCACTGCAAGGGCACGCTCGCGAGCGAGCTCGTCGTCGGTCGGGACTGTTTCGCGGGCTTTCTCGGACTGGAGACGTACCTGGAGGACTCTGGACTGTACGTGGAGATCGTCGACTCGCTGCGTCGGGAGCACGAGCGGGCGTACTTGCAGTCGCTTCCTCCGGCGCCACCAGCCGTGACCACCATGCCCGTGGTTCGCAAGAGAGCGGCCCCTCCTGCGGTGAAGAGGCCGTCAGCGGCGGCGGCGGTGATTGAGATCTCGGACGAGGGCGACGACAGCGACGACGCGCCGTTGCGCAAGGCACAGACCAACAAAAAAGCCAAAGGCGCAGCGCGCCGCAAGCCCGCAGCGGCCCAGATTCGCCGTGTTCAGCCTCCCAACCCGACCCGCCGTGGTCCGCCAATCAGTCAGGCTCGTCGCATTCCGCCTACGCAGTCGGTGCCTTTCAAAGTGCCGTTTGGCGTCGTCTGGGCAAAGCTCGCGCAAAAAGGGTGGTACTATCGCCCGGGGCGGTTCGAGTACGACTACTTCACGCCGACGGCCAAGCGGAAGAAGGACCTTGTCCACGGAGAGGACGTGTTCTACTCTAAGGACGAGCTGGAAGAGTACTTGGAAATCAGCGGACTCAAGGCCAGAATCGAAGCCGAAATTCGACGCCGAGACGAAGGAGACGATTCCCAGGCCTCGGAAGAAGAGCTCCCAGGGCCAGAGGAGAGCATGGAGGAGCAGGAACTCGTCGTGGAGACGACGCCTGTGAAGCGGAAAGCCAGCTCCGTGGAGGACGACGAGAGTGTGGACACGCCGGTCGCGAAGAAACCCAAGCAAGGCAGCACTCGTCCGCTTCCAGACGCGTTCCAGACGCCGCCGAGCGAGCGCTCCAAGCGCCCAGTGGAGCTGGATGACAACGACGGCAGTGAGAATGATGACGACCACAACCGCGACGACGAGTTCCCGGCAACGCAGGAGCTGTCGACTCTTCCACTGGACTCGGCGCAAAACATCTCGCCCGAGAACGCACCAAGCAAGGCCCGACAGGAAGACGGTGCCAAGGCCACGACGCCGCTCTCGAGAAACCTCCGCGACGCATTTACGCCGTCTCCACGCGCGGACAAGAGGGCCAAGCAGCCCGAGCAGACGGCGGTGGCGCTGCAAGAGACAGTCCAGCTGAGCCCCCATGCGCTCGCTGAGCGGTCCATCGTGAGACTGTCGCTCGGGTACCTGCCGCAAGTGTTCTCGCATCGCGAGGCCGAGGCGGCCAAGATCGAGGCGTTCTGCCGCGGCTGCATCGCGGCTCGACGAGGAGGCAGCATGTACCTGTCTGGCGCGCCCGGCTGCGGCAAGTCGGCGCTGCTTCGCTCGCTCATCGACAAGATTGGCGACTTGAACGAGGTACCGGCTTGCTCTCTCTCGCTTTGCTTTGGGAGGGAAATCGCCGCGGATACTCACTCGTATATTGTATTTCCGTTCCAGTCGCCACGCCCGATAGTGCCCGTGCATGTGAACGCCATGGGGTTGAGCGATTTCAGCCAGCTGTACTGCCAGGTCGCCGAGAACCTCACTGGCAAAGCGTTCACGCACGGGGACGACGCGTGGGAAGCCATCGAGCGCGGCACCGCGACGGCGTACAAGCGCTCCAAGACGCTGTGAGTGGAGTGGAGTGGAGTGGACGGTCGAGGCGGAATGACCTCGCTTGCAAGGACTAGCTCGGCTGACGCTGCTGTTGTATGATGGTGATGATGTGTGTGGGACAGGTTACTCGTGCTGGACGAGATCGATGCGCTGGGAAAGACCAGCATGGAGGGCGAGCTGTGTCGTCTGTTCGAGCTGGCCCATCGCCCGGGCCACGCGTTCATCTTGGTGGGGATCGCCAACCAGATCGACTTTACGGAGCGCCACCTCGCGTTGCTGCGGCTGCAGCTGCCCCACATCAAGCCGCATGTGGTCGTGTTCAAGCCGTACTCGTACCAGACGATCAGCGACATCCTGCTGGAGCGGCTGGGCGGTCTGGCCGACGCCTCGCGGATTGTGAACGCCCACGGCGTCTCGTTCATTGCCCGCAAGGTGGCCGCCCAGTCGGGCGACGTGCGGCTCGCGCTCAACATCTGCCGCCGCGTGCTCGAGCAAAAGCTGGGCGACGTGGCGGCCAATAGCAGTGGCGGTCATAGCGGTGTTTGTAGTGACTACGGGCCGCCGATCTCGCTCATCGACATCGTCAAGACCATCAAGGTCGTGCTGGAGGGCAAGTCCAGAAGCAACGTGTCGTCGCTGCCGCGCAATCTGCAGATGATCCTGTTCGCGTCGACGCGGCTCGTGGCGCAGACCACCTGTGTCGTGGACGCCGCGCCCACCTCTACGAGCGACGCGGGCGTGACCCACAAACTATACCGCGTAGACGATTTGTACGCGTGCTATTGTGACGTGAGCCACGACGCCGGCGTGTTCAAGCCGCTGACCCGCGGCGAGTTCAAGCTGGGGCTCGAGACGCTGAGCTCCGAGGGCATGATCGGCGCCACGGAGCTCAAGAAGCAGCTGCTCAAGCTGCTATGCACGCCCAGCGAGCTGCTGCAGACCTTCAAGCACGACGCCTACTTTTCACGGCTCATCTAGACAATTGCAGAGCCGTACCGTTCCCAAAAGCCTATACCATGGAGATATAATATCAGGCAGAATCCGTTGCCGCTGTGGCGCGTGCCCATGGTCGCATACTGAGCCTGCTGCGAGAGATGCCGTTGGATTGAGGAGCAAAAAAAAACGACTGGCCGAGTGAGTTGGGATGGCGACGGCGGCTCCGCTTCTTTCGCGGCCGGCCCGTCTAGAAAAAAATACGATTTAAAATAACTGGGCGAGGATCTCTCTCCTCTCTTTCCTTCCCGAATAGATAACTGGACCACCAGGCTCACTTGCTCTTGACGACCGACTTGAGCCAGCCTTTAAACGACTTGCGCGAGTTGGACTTGGCCAGGAAGATCTGGTCGCTTCCGGTCGTCGACTCGATGGTCCGCTCCTCGTGCTTGTCCTCGGAGCTCGGGCGACGCGGCAGTTGATGTTCCGCTAGTCGCTGGAGCAAAGCGTGCGGACGGCGGCTCGAGCTGGAGCTGGCCGTCGAGTTGGTGCGGCCGTCGCTGCTCTCGAGCGTGGCGTCCAGCGAGCGCACGCTGCTGCCCGTGGAGAACACGGACGACGCCGTGGACGCCGTGTGCATCTGGCGGACGCCGGAGCCGCCGCTGCTGCCGCAGCTCGAGATGGACGACGTGGAGCTTGTGGCGATGTCGGCGTCGCGCGCCAGCAGCAGCTTGACCGTTTCCATGTTGCTCATGCGGCTGGCTTTGAGCAGCGGCGTCTCGTCGCAAACGGTCCGCGCGTTCACGTCGGCGCCGTGGTCGAGCAGGCACTTGGCGACCGCCGTGTTGCCGCGCTGGCACGCCAAGTGGAGCGCCGTGCACTTGTCCAGCGTGGCGCCGTCCACCGCGGCGCGGCCGGTCGTGAGCAGCACGGTCACGCAGCTCAGGTGGTTTTCCTGCGCGGCGATGTGGAGCGGCGTCTCGTCGTTCGGGCCCATGGCGTTGCAGGACGCGCCGGCGTTCAGCAGCAGCTTGGCGATCGAGCTCTGCCCTCGGGCGCAGGCCATGTACAGCGGCGTGATGCCCAGCGCGTCTCGCGCGTTCACGTCCACACCGAGCCGGACGAGCAGCGTCACACACCGCGCGCTTCCTTGCTTGACGGCAAGGTGGAGCAGCGAGTTCTGGTGCGCGTCGCGCGCAGGGGTGAGCAGTGCGTGGTCGAACAGCTTGGTGAGGCAGCGCAGCAGCTTGTAGTCGGCGAGCGTGGCGGCCTCGACCGCACAGTGGACGATGCGGTCTCTGGAGGTGGACGCGTGGCCGTCGCCGAGCAGCGCGAGCAGGATCGCTGGATGGGCGTGCGCGACCGCCGCGGCCGCGGCACTGGAAATCCAGGCCGGCTCGAGCTCGCCGGATCCAGAGCACGAGAATCCAGAGGAGGACGACGACGACGAGCCGCCCCAGAGCTTCTCAAGACCGCCCGCGAGGCCGGTTTTCTTGTGCGATTGGAGCAGCAGCTTGACCACGGCCGCGTCGCCGAGCGAGCTGGCGGTCACCAGTGCGTCCTCGTCGGTCTGCGCGCCGAACTCGAGCAGCAGTTCAACGACCTCAGCGCTGCCGCGCGCGCTAGCGAGCGCGAGGCAACTTCGATGGCGCTTCTTGGTGTGGCCGCCCACGGCGAACCCACCACTGGACAGCACTGAACTGGATCTGGAGCCGGAGCCGGAGTTGGACGCATGTCCAGAGCTGTGGCTAGACCGCTTGGTGATGCGCGCCTGGCGCTTGAGTAGCAGCTTCACCACCTTGGCGTGGCCCTGGTCACACGCGACCTGGAGCGGTGTCATGCCGCACGAGCAGGTCGAGTTGACGAGTTGGGCGGCGTCCTGGTTGTGGTTGAAAAAGCTGAGCTGGTGCGTAACCACGAGGTGGTCGCCCTTGAAGCACGCGGCGTGGATAGGCGAGGATGCGTGGCCGTTGCCCGGGCCGCTCTCGTCGTCGAGGCAGCGCGCGCTATCCATGTTCTGGCGCCGACTGCCACTGGACAGCTCAACACCACTGACTGGATTCCTGGACATTGATCCAGAGGACTCGTCCTGGAACGACACAGTCTTCTTTTTCTTGGATTTCCCGTTTCCGGACGAGTCCTCGTCGCGGCTGCTGGACGTGTTGTTCGAAGAGTTGGCCGAGTTGCTGGATGAAGACGCGGGCACCTCGCCGCGCCGCAAGTACGCTTCACTCGCAGACCGAAGCGACCGCCGCACGTCCTCGTTGGCAGCCAGCGCAACGCGCGGGCGCCCGCCGGGCGCGGACTGCGTCGCCTTGTCCATATTCCTTCTGTGTTGTTCAAATGAAATTTGCGGTCTGGAACGCGAGAATTCGCCGCGATTTCTGGATTCCAGAATGCTCTGCGCCATTTCGTAATCGCGCAAAAGCTGGTATTTTTTGGATGATGGTGACGGAGGGGATATCCTGGATCGCGCGTCCAGAGCGTGAAGGTTTGGGGACTGGTTCTCCAGCGCGTTGGTGGCGTTCACGAGCTCGTCGATAGTCTTCATGGTTTTGCTTTTCCGCAGCTCGGGCCGCTGGTGGCCAGGGGTATCGAGGCCGTCGTGCCGCCGTTGTTCGTTCATGGAGATGTCGATGAGGTCGTCCGTCAGCACAGAGCGCATGAGGGGAATCGCGCGTCTAAAATGTGGTCGCTGTTCGGGTAAATAAACCAAGAGTGAGCGCGATGCGGGGCGCACGATCTCGCTCGCTCACTGTTTTCCAGACAAGCGTCCAGAGAGAAATGGCCAGCCGATTGAAACCTGGTGTGGTTTCAGAAGCCTTCGCCAGCCAGATGTGCGATCTGTGGTCAGTCAATAGATTACTCCTTGTGGACTGCCAAGTTTCTCACTGCTGCGCCACACGCAAAGCAGGAAATGCGACGACCACGAGTCAAGCCGAATTGACCTTGTCGCAATCCAACGTCCAGAGCCCCAGTGTCCAGAGCAGACTGGCCAGCGATCAGCACGTCTGGTGTGGCGCAATGCGTTCTCTGCTGGCGTCCGGCAAGCATTCGTTCCAATGACCATGATTAACTCAGTTTCTCCTATCAGTCCAGCACGAAAGGGGAGGCGCAGAATGCAAAAAACAGACAGTAGCGGCTCCGGACTGGACTCAAACACTGGTTTCGCTGGACTGATGCGGCCATTTTTCCATGAGCTTGGCACCCATGCTTCCAGTGGAAGTTCTATGACGGAGCATCAAAAACAGAGAAAAAAGTGTTAAAAATGGACAAGGATCTCGACAAACAGACAGAAATGCCAATTTTATCCAATCAGAACACTTTACAAGGAGAGGCGACATCTGTTTGACGAATTGTTCCGGAGCTATCGCTCCGGTGAGAACCGCTCAGCGCCCGCTCCGCTGCGCTGCGCTAGAGCGCTCGGGAGATAGCACCCTCGCTTCGCTGCGGGGCTATCGGCGTTTAGATCATGAATTCTGGTGAGTGTGGGGTCATGATCGATCATGCTCCGGGGGTACCCCCCCTTCGCGTGGGCTCTCACTCCTGGTGGAGGAGGGATGACTCGGCTTCTCTGTTTTTGTCAAAACCTTGTCCCTTTTTGAGGTTCCGTCAAGTTCTATGCTGACCAACTGTACAAGGGACATGGTCCCTCATCCAACGTTTGGCACCCCTAGACCTTTCTATGTCAAGTGTGGGAAGTGGATATCTCTGTCCATAGAGCGGCCAGTGGCCTGGTGGGAACACTTGGCCAAACTCGAACTGGAAGATCATTGGTTATTAAGTTGGAAGAATGAGCTAAATAAATTAAGCATTGGCTAAAACGTGTTTTGGGTTAGCTTTGTGTGTCCACCTGTCTGAAAGGAGGTGGACTACTGTTCATGGAGAACCAACTTTGCTGGGCCAGAACCTGCGAGTAGCGCTTGACGCGTATGTTTGCGATGTTGGACCAACACCAACATTGTTGGGTCGCGTGTGTGCCAACTTGGCCGAGCCCTGAGTTTCAGTGAGTTCTCCAACTCCATTCTCTCGTGCCAGCGGGTTTGCTGTGTGTCGCTGGATTTCTGGATCTGCTCAAGATGATGGAGAAAAAAATCGTCCATGAAAAGTTCGCGGATTGATTGCGAACCAAACAACTTACTGTACATTCAAGCTTCTGGACTAGAGTCTGAACATCAAGGCCAGCAAATTCATCCATGCATCGACACAAAGCGCCAGTCGACGAAACGGCCAGCCACTTCGAATGTTATTGAACAGTGCTGTACTGTTCCATTCAGCACCTATTCGAATTGAACAGGTTTTTTTTGAAATTTTGACATCCGTTGTGTCAAGCGCTTGGCAGTTTCAATATTTGTCACGCCATCCGTCACAAGCGACAGGCGTCTGTGGTGATTGGTGGAACAATTTTGGGCTCGGGGAGAGGAGTGACAGAGTATTGGACCTGTGGCACCTGCCCGCAGCTTCAACAACTTCTGGACGGGGGCAATGCTTGAAGCAAAGTGCGCGTTTGAACTGCAAACCAATTGCAAACTTTGTAACGTGGTGGCGTCTTTGACGACTCATCCAGAGGCTCTGGAATTTCCAGTGGAAAGGGCTCATCTTGCTCTTCGGACGAGCTGGAATCGAGCCTTGATCAACTCTGTGCTGTATTACCGTATTACCTCTGATGTTTAATTTGCAGACTTCGATGTGATCGGGCCGATATCAGTGACACTACTGGCCACGTATTTCCTGAGTCGATTCTTCTATATTCAAGTACCGTTGTTGTGGTGTTGAGAGTCCACAAGAATGAACGTGAGGCGTGATGATGGATTCTGAAGTCGTACTTTCGCGGGTTCCAGGATCTGGACTTCCAGTTAAGAAGTTCCAGACGTTAACGTTTACCACGCAATGGGACCACCAGCGACAAACAACCACGAAAGCTGGCTGTAACGGAGCTACGGCGCATTCGTTACATCATGTAACTTTCATGTGCACATACAGTAATGAAGCAGGCACGTGCATTAACTCTGGATTACTGGATGAAATGAAGCACCACGGTCCGTCATTCACAGACTGATCGCGTCCAGGTGGTCAGTCTTCGTCCGGAGAATCTCTTCGTCGTCGGCTGCAGTTCAGCACATATTTTGGGGAATTAGCAAGCAATCACCAGTCAGTGTGTATCCATTCTGGATCCAGAGCGAAGTGAATCCAGATGAGTGGACGGATGAATCCATACATACCTCGCAGTTGGTGGCCGTTTGGACACGCTCTTCAATTTTTCGCGCGCAGTCTTGTCGCCAGCAGCGGATTCTGGATGCGAGTGCGCGTCACGCACCGCATCCACTGATGGCGCAATCTTTTTCTTGCTGGACAAGCTGCTGGACATCCTAGACGTCGCTAGGGCTGCTCCAGACGCGGATCCAGATCCGGAGTATTTGACGTCGTCACTGCGGGTGTCTTTGTCGACCCGCGTGTCTCTGGTTTCTCTAGACTCCCGCCCGCTGCTGGATGATCGACTGGATTCGTTGGGCTCTTTGTCGACGCTGCTGCTGCTGCTGCGATCCTTGGCTGCGCCACCGTCCACGACTTCGTTCTCGAACGCGATCTCCACGCCGTCGTCGCTGCAGCCCACGCGCGCCATCCAGAAGTTCATGGTCGGGCTGTTGGGTCCACCGTAGTCGAAGTCCTTGGTGCGTCGCTCGGGCATCTCCATGTCCAGCATCACCACGTTGTCGGCGCGCCAGCGCACGTTCAGCGGGTCGATGAGCCGGTTGCGGCGCGCGTACTCACTCTCGATGCGGCGTGCGCCGCGTCTGGACACGGACCGCTTGGGACGCAGCGCCGAAGGCTTCAGCTCCAATCTATCCACTTGCCATTCGTCCAGTTCTGGATTGTACTTGGCACGCTTTTCCAGTGAACCAGCATCGTCCAAAGGCACAAAGTGGGTTAACAGCACGTGCTTGAGCTTGAGCTGCCGCGTGAGCTCCCGGATCGTGTCCAGCATGTCCTCCTTCTCGGTCTGAAACTCGGTCTTGAGGTCCTCGATCTCGGTGCTCGCGGCTTTGTGCTTGGCCCAGAGCTTCTTGAGCTTGCGCGTCTTGTCGTCCACCTCCTCCTGGAGCGTCGAAAACTGCTCCTCAAGCAATACGTTCGAGTCCTCGCGCTCGGCCAATTCGCGCGCCAGCAGCATTTCCTGTCGCTTCTGCTCCTCGATCTTGGACTGCGCATCCCGCAGCTGCCGCTCCTGCTTGGCGGCCTTGTCCATGACTTTACCCCCAGAAATGACTTTCTTCTCGAGCCTCTGGAGCTGCTCCACCATCTCCTGCTTTTGGCGCTCCATCTGGACTTTTTCCTCGGCTTTAGATGCCAGCTCCTTCTCCAGCTGCTGCCGCTCTTCCTCAGTACGCGACTGGTCCGCGAGGATCGCCTTCATCTCGGCCTGCGCACGCTGCTTGAGCTCGAGCTTCTCGCGTCGCGCGTCTTCCTCGAGCTTTTTGAGCACGTCCTCGCTCACGCCCTCGCGCTTGACCACGGTCTTCTCCACAATGCGCTCGATGATCTGAGGCGCCACGGGGGTACTGTGCTTGCCTTCTTTGCGCTCACCAGTAGGTCCAGAGCCCGAGCCAGGGCCACATCCACCGTTCTTCTCCTGGGCCGCCAACGCCTCGCGGAGCTCTTTGATTTTTTCCTGGTACTCGCGGATCTTGGCGTCCTTGGGATCCTCATTAATCTTTGGCTTGTTCTTGATGTTCTTGGCGCGGTTCGCGTAGCGCAGCGTCGACAGCGTCTCGTTGTAGTTGTAGTCGGCCGGCCCGCAGTTGGCGATCATCACGGTCTTGGCGTTGCCGCCCAGTGAGTCCTGCAGCAGACGCGTGAGCTTGGAGTCGCGGTACGGGATGTGCTGCGACTTGCCGTCCACGAGCGCCGAGATGACGTTTCCCAGCGCTGAGAGCGACAGGTTGATCTTGGTTGCCTCCTTCATGCGGTCACCCGTGGCGCCAGTCTTAGCCTGCCGCTCGCTACCCGCCAGATCCACGAGGTTGAGCTTGCCCACGCAGATATGCTGCTTGCCGTCCACGCTCACAGCGTTGGAGCACGCCTCGACCGTGATTGTGAACATCGAGTGCGACCGTGACGACGTCTGGTTCATGAGCGTAGCGCCGACGCTGCGGTTCTTCTTGCCCTGCTGCATCACCGCGTCGATCTCGGCGGCGCCCGTGACCTGTTTCGAGATGAGATCTTTGACGTACACACCCGTCTCCAGATTCTCTTTGAGCTCGAGGTGGATCTTCGGGTCCTGCGAGAGCAAATCGCGGATCTCTTCGTTGTAGATCTCCAAGTAAGACGCGTACACCATAAACTGCTTGGCGCTCGATTCCTCGGCGATGCGGTCGAAAATATGCTTGAACGAATTGGGGATGATGCCTTTCTCCTCAGGTGGCTCCGAGTAGCCCTCCATAGTGTGCGACTTGCCGGCTCCGGTCTGCCCGTACGCGAAGATCGTGCCGTTGAAGCCATTCACGACCGACTCGACGATGTCAGTCGCGGCCTTGCTGTACACGTCCATCTGCGACGCGTCCGATGAGATCGCCGCGTCAAACGTGAACTTCTTGGGCGGCTCGGCGCCGTCAGCCTCCGGATTCACAAGCTCGATCTCGGCTGTGCTGTTGTGCGCGAACACGATCTGCTTGCGCCCGTCCTGCTTTTCTTTGGTGCTCATGGGGCGGATCCGCACGCACACGCGGACGCTCTCGCCGCGGCTCGACATGGTCAGTGGCGGGTCAGACAGGAGGGGAACAAACGAGAAAGTTGGAATTGAACCGCAGATCTGCTAATTGTTGAGCAAGCAAATTAGTGTTTAAGGTCTCAGCTTAGCGCCATCGAAACGACGCACCTTCCGTCACCTCGAAACGACGTGAAGGGGAGAATTTAACTGCTGAAATCTGGGACGTGTGTAAGTACGAATCTTTCCAACATGGCTGCATATTCAAGGCTGTCACTTTCTGGGGATCACTTCTGCGTGAAGAAGGCACATCCATCCCAAGCGCCACGGAACGCGTCCGAGACCGCATCCTTGAGTTCGCTGATGATCTCTTTCTCCGGCGTCACGTCGTTCCAGCGAGAGCGCGTGCTCAGCGCCTTGACGTATCGCACGAGCGCCAAATCGCCTTGAGGGACCACCATCATGAGCGTGCCGTCGCTGATCGCTTCGTCTCGAATGCGTCTCAAGAGAACGTCCAACTCGTCGCAGTATGCTTCCTGTCTTCGCATCCAGCGCCCGTGGTGGAGAATGAACTCTTTCGACGCTGCTTGATCACTGACTTGATTGATCTCGAGCCAGCACACATCGTCGCCACGTGCAGTTGCCGCCTTCACATTCTCGACCAGAGCACTCGCGTTGAAGCCCGCGTGAGACACGTCAGCGACGGTAGGGTGGCCATTGCCGTTCTCGCTCGCGTTCTTCAGCGCGACCGTGTGCTTTTCCTTTAGTTGCTTTGCGTGGTCGAGTGGATTGTGGATTTGCAGCTGGTGGAGACCGCTTGCGTACAGCTCCCACGCTTTCTTCTCCTCCGCGACCCAGTCACCCGACAGCTTATGCTCGTATTTGAGCATTGCAAACCGCTTCTTTCTAGCAGCGAGCTTGTCAGGAAGCGTATCGTAGGCAATGCTGGACAGACCAGCTTCAGGAATGCCGTACATGGGGCCACGACGGATCTTCTGAACGAGAAGCTCCATGGCCGCACGGGCATCTTCAGCCGAATCGTGACCATCCTGCAGCTTCGTCTGGATATCTTTGCCGAGATACGTCTTCATCAGCAACTTCAGCGAGGCTCGGAACGGGAACCCACGCTCATGCGGATACAAAAGCGCAGTGTCGGCGATCTTGAGGTGGACGATGCGAAGCGCGCGCAAATCACTCGTCAGCGAATGGCCCACTAAGATCGTGTCTTCGAACAAAAACTTCTCGAGCAAGTCGCGCTGAACATCCGCGAGGATGTGTCGCGTGGATGCGAGCATTTCTTCGGTGATGCCACTGTACTGCGTGTGGTAGTTGATGATCGAGTTTTGAGGCTTCACGAGTTGGTCGTACATGACTTCGCCAAGAGGATTCACGACTGTGACGCGAGTAAGCTCCATGCCGATATCAGTCTCGCACATCTCGCAGTCCAATGCGATCACGTTCGGCGGCGTAGAGTCGGACACGGGCTGTGACTCGGGTCGAGGCTGTGTCCTGACAAACCCATCACGTGAAGCACCTTTGGACTCCTTCAGCAGCGCCGCCTGCTCTGCAGCGACATCTACGGGAAACAAATGGTGCACGAGCTCTTCCGCTGACGCCGTGAAGCCTTCGTAATCCTCACGTGTCAGACTCGCCACGTCGAAAGCCTCCTTCACCGCTTCCCCTAGAGCCATCATTTTGCTTGGTCCCCTTTTCGTTCGAAGCACATCTCCATTTTCGTCGCGAGGCACATTGGCTACAGTGGCCTTGACGAGTGACATGCGAATCGTCCGCGGCTGATCACCGTCAGTTCGTTGCCGCTTGGTCTTCATGTGGTCGGGCGTCTCGTGCGCGTACGTGGCATCTGTGACAGATTCCGTGACAAAGTACTGCATGGACGGGTCCTCCGCCACCAGTACATCCAAGCTGAACGAATCGTCATCTTCGTCGTCCTCACCAAATAGACCGTCCGCTTCGTCCGCTTTGTTTCGCTGCAGTCGCCACTTGAGATGCAAAAGATCGCCGTCGAGCTCCCACGTGCCTCCCTGCGGCTGGGTCTTGCGAGCAAAGACTCCACTTGGCTGCAGGATCACTTCATCGCTCCAGCCCAGCGAATGTGCCATCAGGAACGTGAGCTCGTGTTCGTTGAATAACTGTTCTCCCGTCAAATCCCTATGCAACACACCAACAGAATATGCGTCAACATAATGGCAGCAAAATCGGAGTAGAACCGGACGGTGATATACGTACTTTGTAGCGACAGGCGGCTTGGGGAAGCGGTAGAGCAACTGCGAGAGCGGTGTTTCGCGGCGTTTGTCCTGGTTCGCATTCGACAGCATGCACGGCACGGACGTGCAGCCATCAAAGAACGGCAGGTCCGGTCGGTGGCGCTGGAGCACAGCCGGGTGGAGGTTGCTAAGCAGCACAACGCACACCTTCGTGGGCGCCGGTTTGTTCGGGAAGAGCGAGTCCATCAGAAACGGGCTCATGCTCGTTTTCTCGTCAAGCACGTTCAGCATCACGTCTCGCAGGTCGTCAATATCCAGACGCTTGCGCGAGCGACTCGTGAACGCCTCGGACCACCGACCAAAATTCAGCAGCACGTTGCTCGCTACGACCTGTCGTGGGAATCGCAGGATCAAGCCTTCCGAGTACTCGGCGTCGTCTCGTCGTCTTGGCTCAGGCTCCTGTGGAGCGATGGGGGTCGAGGAACGCGACGGTGGCGCATGGCGATACTGCGCGCCGCTCGCCGACGAGCCATCCATGTCCGAGTGTATGCGTTTCCGTGGCACAGTGGCTAGCGCCCCAAGGGGCGACAACGCCGCGTAGCCGCTCGGAGACGGCGTTCGGTAGCCGCCAGATACCGGTGCACTGTAGCTACTGGCTTGGCGAGGCGGCGCTGGCAGCAGAGGCTCGAGTGGTCCGCTGCGAGGCGCCATTGGGGGCAGCGGCAAACTGCCCGTCTCAAAGCCATTTGGCTGCCGATTACACGCACTCGTGGGCGGTTCCGGACTCACAGCGACCAGTGTTGGAGTCGCAACAATTCCACTTGCATGTGGCGCGGCTGGGAAGAGCTCCGGCTCCTCTCCTTCCTCGAGGATCTCGCCGTCTTCATAGTCCTCGTCGCTCATGAGGTTCCCGCTTGGATGTGTTTCGCGCCAATCGACCACATTCTTGGGGCAAACTAATACAGCGGAACCTCTGTAACAAGATTCACAGTTTGGTTGTACCGGTATCTCGAGGAAATAAAAACCTCTACACTGTAATATCTGTCTGCCACTACATTATAAGGGTTGCACTGTACATTTCTAAGTCGGGTTCGGAAAGGCCTTCAGAACAAGCCCTTTCTCGGGGCCGCCAGCATCCCATCTCCGCTTTCAACACTTCCACTCACTGGCCTCTTTGAGAGCTCGTGCCGGCGCAGTTCCTTCCTCCGCGGTACTGTGCGTTGTCCCAACCCCCATCCACCGCAGCCGCATCCTACAGCGGATTCGACTTCACGCGGATTACACCGAAAACCGCCGAGATCGACCCCATTCGCGACACGCTTTCTGAGAGAAGATTGGGAAAGGCGCGGAGAAGCCGAAAGCAATCACCCCAAACCACCAGAGTAAAAGCAACCGCAAAACTCGAAATTACACTGCTTTTAGTATGGGCGGCGTGTACACAAAGGTGCAGGACCCGCGCTCGCTGCGGCCGGGCGACCACATCGCGATCTGGGACCACAGTCGCTGGCCGATCTCGTACCAGCACCATGGGCTCGTGTGGGCTTCGGGCGACACGCTCGCCGATATCAAGGTGTGCCACGTGTGGAGCCCGCTGCTCGGCTACGCCGAGGCGCAGGCCGACTCGTGCTTCCGCATCTCGACGCTGGAAGAGTTTCTCTACAACCGCGACGTGCGCCACCTGCGATTGGTCGAGTACCACACCTCGGGGCTGCGCGAGATTCTCTCGCGCTGGGGTGAAGTGCATCTGACCAAGAGCGACCTGCCTGAGGTGGTCCTCGCGCGCTGCCGATTTTTGCTCGGGCTTGGCCGTGGCGACTTCAACATCTTCAAGCAGAACTGCGAGCATGCCGCTCACTGGTGCATGACGGGTCAGCAGTGGTCGAAGCAAAGCCTCACGCGCGCCAAGGGCCGCGTGCCGTTTGAATCGCGCATTCCGAAAGAAGACGTGGATCGACTGTACAGCGAGATTGAGGAGGTCAAAGCGGTGTCCCGTACCGTGGTGGATAGTGTGCTTAAGCTCGCGGGTAAGCGCGTGTATCTTCGTGTGGACGGCAACAAGTACGTTCGCATTTTGACCACTGGTCAGGTCGACGTGGTCGCGCAAGGCGAAAACCCGGCGTCCTGCGACCGCACGCCGTTCCGCCTCGAGTGCTACTCGAAGGGCTACAACTGCATCAAAGTGAGCTTTGTCCACGAAGACTCGGGCGAGTTTATGTTTTCGCGGTCGACGTACTCGTGCTTCCGCGACATCCGCATGAAGAGCCCGTACTGGGTGCGCGGCAAGAGTGGGCTCAAGTGGGAGTACTCGTCGCTGGGCTACCTCAAGAGCATGAACCAACACCGGCGCTACGTGGGCATCCGCGAAGGCGACGGCCTACTGGTCGACGTGAGCATGCGCGGCCAAGCGAGCCGCTTTGAGTTTGTGCCTGAGGAGCCGCTGTCGAGCGGCTACCAGCCGCCGGATATCGAGAAGGTGACACGCGTGTACAACCACCAGCAGTCGATCGCCCACATGGAGTCTCGCAGCATGCGCGATTTTGAAGCCACGCTCCAGCACGACAAATCCCGCGACTCGAACGTGGACGTGGCGGCGGTCTAAGCTGGTGCCGCGTCCTTATTTTATCCCGTGAAGACTGCATCTTCGCGTGTATGTCTCTCACTCGCCCACTCCCTTCAGTACTGTACCGAAGAAGCGAGCCTCGCCCCCTGTGCTCGTTGGCCAGGCGTGTAGCTGCTTGCTACAGTATGTGCTGAAGAGCCTTTGGAGTACGTGGAATGCCGCCTGGCCGATTGAATGGCCAGCGACATGACAAACGCCCCCACTATGTAGTAGTACACATCTCAGAAATTCTCTCATGAGATCGATCTTGTTCTCTGGTTCTTTGGTCTATAAATCTGGCGATGCATGCGCCGTTTGGGCTCAGACGGAGATCATCGAGATTTAATGGGAAGCCGGCAGGAATCGGATTCGCGATTCGGGTGGTCGTACACTATGATTTACATGGCTACGTCTCCCAAATTACTACACGCTGGTCTAGTCAACGTACCGTCATCCAGTGTTGCCTGCAAACCGTGTGGCATCCATCCATCCATTTCATCCATCTTTGCCACCAGCAGCTTTGTTCAATTCAGGTCCTTGAGATGTGCCGCTTGGTCGCCAATAGTGTCATCGCTGGGTCATCGTCACGTCATAAACCAACATGGGCCGGAAGGGTTACCAATGCCCAGGTTCAAGCACGTTGATTGGGTATATTTTTACACATTTCTACATGATTGGTTGAAATAGTCAACCTTGAAGCTCTGACTGGCGCTTTCTTCAAGCGCCGGTGCAAGAGGCGGGCCGGATAGACGCACCCGCCCATTATTGCTTTCTCATTCCGCGAGGTGTGTTGACGCCGCGAGCCCTCTCACTTCTCGCTCTCCTCTAAGGGTGTGGACTGACCAAGAGAAGATAGCGCGCGAACCAGAGAGAACATATTGCCATTCCCATTCACTCGCGAAAAGAACCATCGCGTGAGCCACTGAGCCGGCGCCGCAATCTTTCTCCAACCATCAGAGATGAACGTCATCTACTCGGTCAAGGACTACGTGACGAATGTGTTGGACTTTAACCAGGCGACAGCCTCGGGCGCGATCGACATCGTCGCCGTGCAGCACGAGGACGGCTCGGTCCGCTGTACGCCGTTCCACGTCCATTTCGGCAAGGTCGAGCTCAAGAACCAGGCTGAAAAGACCGTCATGCTGACCGTGAACGGCGAGGTGGTGGACAGCGTCCACATGAAGGTAAGCGCGAGCGAAGGATAGTGGCTAGTGGCGCTGGGGAGATATGGGCGCTAAGTATTATGGTGTCTATGTGCCTTGTTTTGTTCAGCTCGGTGCCGCTGGAGAAGCGTTCTTTGTCGACTCGGTGGAATCACCCGTGGAGGATGACTACAACACATCGCCGCTTGTGAGTCCGTCGAGCGCCGTTTCAGCGCCCCGCTCTGGGGCTTCAATTTCAGCGCCGGTGTCGATGAGAGAACCACTCAAATCGCCCAAGCCTTCGGACCAGCAAGCGAGTCAGAGCCCGGAACAAGCCAAGTGGCACGACACGTACCGGTGCGGATTCTTGTGTCGAGCCCAATTGCTTCAGCGCCGACTGAAACTGACTTGTTGTACTATGGATGTTGTAGACTGGTATCGGACATGCGGCCCACGCTCCATCGCGAATCGAGCGCGCCATCGGAACGCCTAACGTGGGGGTGGGGTGCGCTGCCGATCGTGCGAGCCACCTCCATGGCGGACTTGAGCAAAATCGGGGAAGAATCCCTGGCGGTCGAAGAGCCACTGGTCATGGTCAAGAACGACTCGGTCTATTTTGACGCTGTGGACGCGGAGAACCTTCAATCGAACGCCTACGTAGCAGGTGCGTAGACGAAGGCTTTCAGGCCTATACTTGTTTTTTTGCAGAATTTAACACGCCATTCTTTTTTTTTCTCTCTCCACAGACCACCCATGCATGTCGCTTTGCGGTAATCTTCTCAATGATGCTCAATCCCGAGAGCAAGCACACGCCATTTTCTCCGAGCACATCATCACGTTCGAGTCGTTCAAAGCTGACGCCGCCTCGTATCTGCAAAATCCCGACATTCGCTTCCTCGTGGACGGCAAGATATGTCCATTTAACGCGGAGATCCAAGCTTATTTTGTCTCGCGTGTGCTATTCCCAAGCTCCCAGCCGTTGCAGCTCTCGTGCACATGGACGCCGACCACACGCAACCGCCAGAGGCAGTCGGAGTCGAACTTTTGGTTTGGAGATCTGGACGAGGAAGACGAGGACGAGGACGAGGGAGATGACGATGACGAGAATTCAAATACAAATGAAGCAGACCCTGGGACACCACGACGGTGGTTCCGTTGGTTCCCTCGATCATCTTCATTTGGAGATGAGAGCACCACGGTTCCTGCATTCCAAGCAGTGGACGTTAAGCCCACGCAACCGGAGAATCTGTCTTCGGTATTTTTTCGCAAGACGTTGCAGCCGTCTCAAGAGCAACTCGCGCGCATGGGACTTCACCACGGCACGAACGATATCGAGTTTGTTGTGAACACTGCGACGGGAACCGACCGCGTGTCGGCCAAGCTCTACCTCTGGCCAGTGTCCGCCAAGATCATTATTGCGGAAGTGGATGGCGCGATTTCACGTGGATCCAGCGGACGTCGACTCAGCGGTCTTCTTGCCAGCAAGGAACGAGATATGGCCGAGCCTCACCAAGGAGCGATCGAGTTCTACGCTCGTGCGGCGAGGAATGGCTATCGTGTGGTCTACCTCACCAGTCGAGGGCTCTCGCAGGCGGATTTAATCCACACGATGCTGCGAGGATCGTCTGGACAGCGAGACCAGCTGCTGCCAAATGGGCCTGTTCTGCTTTCCCCTGATCGTCTGCTGGAGGCAGACTCTGACAACACGACAGTGACACGAGACTTCAAGTTTGCAGCGCTCAATGGGCTTCGCACGTTGTTCCCGGAGGACATCAATCCGTTCTACGCCGCGTTCGGCAAGACCTACGCCGACAGCGTCGTCTTCACCGAGGTGGGTGTCTTCCCCGGTAAGGTCTTTCTAGTGGACGAAGGCGACGGAAGGCTGCGCCACCGATCCATGATGAATTACCGAGAGTCATACTCGAGCCTGCTAGGGCTCGTCGACAAGATGTTCCCGCCCATTTGCTCGCCGTCCACTCACCACTTCAAGCGAAGATCCTCCAGCAAGGCAGACTCGGAAGACACAGTCTCGCTATCGCAATCGCTATCGTCGTCTCTATCATCGTCTCCGCGGTCGGCTATGAGACGGATCTCTCCGCGAACCTCGATGAAGCGAGTGTTCACGGCCACGGAAGAGTTTGTCTCGGACGTCATTTCTTCCCAGGTCCGAACGCGCAGTATGGGCGACGAAGCCTACAACGACGTCAACTTTTGGAGGATCAAACCCGGTTCAGTCTCGCATTGAATTGAACACAGAAAGATAATGAAAGGAAGACCCGTGTACAACAGCCTCCCTCGATGGTCGACTCGTTGTCATTTTGAACTGTAGCCATGTTTCAGCCACACGTCGCATATCCGTGAATGTTTGATAAAATCAATACGATTGGTTAGAACTGGACACCGATGTTGTGGGGCTTGGGCGGGAAACCCAACTTGATGGGACGAAGGGAAATGACGGTCGCATGGGCCGTTTCGCCGTCGCTAGCGCGCGTTGATTGGTGCACGATGCGGCATGTGTTGGTTACCGATTGGACACTGCGTCTGCGGTCGGCCTCGGCGAAACGAGCGACTGTGAAAGGCGGCTCAGTTGGGAGGTTGAAGTGAAGTTTCCGCCCAGTCTCTTCGGCTTTTAGCGAGAATCACCATTGATTTCCCACGAGAGAAACCATGGCGACACGACGACGATTTAAGAAATCCACACCGGCCGAGATCTCGATTGAAGATGGGAATATGACTGCTCGTGGCGGCGACGAGCGCGTGACGCTACCCGACGTGGTGCCGCCAAGCCACGCGAGCAGCGGCGGTGAGCCAGAGCCACGCCACCGTATGCCGCGCGCGCCTCTGAGCCCGCCGATCCCGAGTTTCCGTGGCGCTGCGGCTCCGGGACGCAATGAAAACAAAACGTGAGTAGAGGAAGGGCAGCGGTGGTTTTTCTCTATGGGCTGAGGGGTTCTCATGAGTGGTTCCTGGTTTGGTTTGATAGAGCACTCGATCTGCGCGACAAACAGAAGCTGCGGTGTATCTGGCTGGCACCTGACGAAGGCACTGATTTGCTGCCATGTTTACATCGTTTTGAATGAGTGGTGAGTCTCATTTCTGGATTTATGGAATTCTGTGCTCAGGCGACCAGCAAGTCGTTCGCCCGCCTCCGTTGGATGGACAGCAGTATTCGAACATTGCGGTGCGAGGCGCGCTGGATCTTTGGATCTTTCAATCGGTTGTTCAAGTTACTGATAGGTGTCTGATCATTTATTAGGTGTCGTGTTTCGGTCAGAACATCTTTGGGAAGATCAAGCGCGCCGATGTGTTGTCGATGCAGCTAGAGAAGAGCCGTCGTTTCATGGATGCCGTCCACACCTACGAACAGGCTGCCAAGATGCTGGTACGAAGCGGACCTACGACACTTCACTGGACTTTGGTGATTGAGTGAATTTGTCGCGGAATTATAGAAGCGATGTATACAGAATCGCGCCGAGGCTCAAGATGCGGCTGTGGAAGAAATTAAGTGGTTACGGATCGATTATGAGATCCGATGTGTCCAACTTGTCGCGTTGTGTTTGCTGGGCGCACGCAAGTCGGACGCTGTCGTGGATAATACGTCATTCCTGGTATTGTTCGCGCTGATGGTGTGGTGTGAAACGAGAATGGATCCACCTGACAGAATCACTCTGGTTTGAATAATTCAGTTGCTTAAGAAGGCTGAGGAACTTACAGGACGGGAAGGACTCCATTATTGCAAGCGACTTGTCCAACGTGCAGCTGTGTACCAGAGTCTTGCGAACTACTACAAGAAGCAAAAAAAGCTTCAAGCTGCACTCCAAGTCGCCACAAAAGCTGTCCAAATCAACGAGAAACTGCCCGTCAAGGATCGACTGCCGATCGCATATTTTCTGGTGGCGTGTCTTCACGGTCTTCTCGGAGATCCAAGTAATGCCGGCTTGATGTACATGGAATGTATCACAACATCCCAGAGTCAGCAAACCTCTGACAACTCAAGTTTGGTTGCTGGTGCGGACACTATCCAAGTTCTCCGAGTAGCCACTCTTCACAATATGGCCATCGAATGGGCAAACCTCCGGATGCCGGAGAAGTGTCGCAAAGCTCTCGCGAGTGCCATGGAAGTGGGAGTCAATCATCTCCCACAAGCTCATCCCGTCGTGGCGCGCGTCTTGGAGACATACAAGATTATGCGGGAGAACTTCCTCGTCAGTGATTCATCGACTTTGCGAAGTGGACACTCGAGTCAGTTATCTGTGTCAACCAGCAGCTCGGCGAAGAAGACAACTAGGATATCGGAACCTCAGGCGGCACCAACTCGTTCAATGCCAGCGCCCCCAGCCATATTGCCCCCAACAGCGGGCTTTGAGAGGCGCAGTCCTCGAGTTCAAAACCTGCACAAGCACGGAGATAACCCTGATAACCGCACAAACCCGGTACGCCCCGCTACACGACCAGATATTAGACTTCACAGTGGTGCGTCTCCGCGAAAGCGTGTGCCAAAGCGCCCGTTGTCAACAGCTGGGATTCCAAGCGGATTTTCAGGTCGGCCAATTTCACTTGGCGCAACACGTACCTCGCACGTTCTGAGCGTACCCGAGGCGCTGTTCGCCCGTGCTCTAGGCGCAAAATATGTCGACAGCAAAGCAAACGTTGTTTCGGAAGCTCGGATCTTCGTCGCTCGTCGCAAAGCAGCCACTCGAATCCAGGTAAGCCATTCCTGCCCCACGACCTCCAATTCTAGCAAACCATCACATGTTTTGTATGACAGGAAACGTGGAGAAAGAGCCTGGCACAACATAGGCATCCCCAGCGGAAACTAGAACAAGCAGCATTACATATTCAGAGTGCCGCGAGGATGCACAAGAGTCAAGCACGATTCCAGGAAATGCGAGAAAAGGCTGCAAAGATTCAAGCTGTCTGGCGCGGTGCCGCTGTACGGAGTGCTCTACGCAGCCAAGCCAAGTCTGGAGCAAAAATTCAAGCCGCATGGCGAGGGAAGACGGAGCGCGCCAGCTACATTGAAGCGAGGGAAAACGTCGTCTACCTGCAGTCGGTCATGAGAGGTCACATGGCAAGGAAGATGCTTGCTGCGGAGCGGGAGTCGGCCACTCGAATTCAATCTCATGTGAGGAGACGTTTGACTCAGAAACAGCACAAAGTCGTTTTATCGCCGGTCATCGAAGTATCAGATCTCAGCGATGAGATGTCCATTTCGGAACCGATTGCATCTGGCGGTTATAAGCACGGTACGCCAGTGAGAATGGATGGCGCTCTTTTTGATTCGGCCGAAACGAAACCTCCGCAAATTCGGCCGGCTGAATCGAAGAGGATGACCGAGATCGCCCAAACCCGACCAAATGTCTCTGACACTGCATTGAAGATCCATGGTTACTCATCAGCACATGAAGAGCAAGAAACTCAGCAAGTGAATCGTCCACTGGCAGCTACAAACGAACAAGCACGACACGGTGATTCCGAATATTTGGAAAACCTTTGCGGAAGTGGCACCCATGGCGCTAACGGCATCCACAAAGACGAAGCTGTTGAAGCAGATACGGAAGGGGACGCTGTGCAGGATGTCTTAGAGGTCGGCGACGCCATCATCGCAGTCGCCCAAGTGGCTGATGTCGCTAAAATTGCCAATGATCTTGAGGTCGTTGAGAAAGCAAAGGTTGTTGCGATTGCCAATCAAGATATTGGGGTTGTGTCTGTCATGGGAGCGGTGATGGAGAGCGCCTCGGTGGTCGAGAGTTCGTGTGCTGTTGCGGAGGTTGACGCCGCGGTTGCAAGTGCTGTGGACGCTGTGGACGCTGTGGACGCTGTGGACGCCGTTGAAGTCGTGGACGCCGTTGATACCGTGGAACCCGCTGCGGCTGTGGCAGTGGCTGTCGATGTGTGTGTCGCGGCGGAAGTCGAGAGCGTCGAAGCGGTGGAGTCGACC
>JAADWZ010000296.1:0-37934 GCA_023336445.1 Pythium dissimile | reverse complement strand
TTTGTCGTGCGGACCACGAGGGTGACGTACGGATGAGCGTCGAACGCCGTGGGGGCGACCAGCGTCAGTGAGACCAGTTGACGCGTCATTTGAACACGCACACGGTCCATGCTGGTGTTCGATATTAGACCGAGCATGCCCAGTACAACAGTCTCTTCATAGTCGTACGTCAACTCGCTGTCTTGAAAGAGCTCTCGACAGCGTCGATCGTGGCCCACAATTCGTGGACGCATGGTAGCTGAGAGCAGGCGGGGCTCGGAAGTCGAACAGGAAGAGCCTGGGATCCCGACTTATTCCGCGTAGCGCTGCTGGTGTGCGGTCCATGAGCCGGGAGAGTGAAAATGGGTACACATCAAAGTCTGATTCAAACTGCCAGCGTGGCATGTGACACGAGTAGAGCGAATGGCAGTTGACGACTGTTGAGATCTACTGACGATGGTCACAATGACGACCTGTTTGATACCAGTACCTCTCGGATGTGAGCCGCGACGTCATGCCAATTAAAAGCCGTCTCGACGCGTGTGTACCTGGCAGTGGTGGAGTCGACGACGCAACATTTACCATTCAGTTCTGCGCCTGGGTGATCTCGGTGAGGCTGTACTGTAGCGCTGTGGTGATCAGTGAGTACGTCGCAGTCGCAGTACTACGCACTAGTCATCAGCACTGCTCAAGACAAGTACACGCGCACATGAGCTTCGGGGCGATTGGTCGACTCGTGAAGAGTAGCTGCCACTGGTGGGTGTCGAAGCCCTTCGTCTGCGAAGAAGACTTTTGTAGCTCATGACAGAGGACTCAAATCTGAGCGGCGCAAACAAAATGGCGGGAGCTCTCGAGTTGTGTGAAGGTACCCGCGAATATTCATGTTGTGCTCAACAACGCCGCTCTCATTCCCATTGGCATATTGCCCTCGCTCCGCATGGTCGATGCTTCGTAAAATAGCGTCGAGTTCGGGACCAGGAGCGCTCTCACGGCTTCAGCATCGAACTATACTGTCCTTCGGTCCTTCGAAATAATCGTTTTCGTCTACCATTGCGTGACGGATAGCTCAAGCGCGCTTCGTCGAACCTCAGTGGCGGCCGCAAACTGGAAGATGGTCTGAATAACATTTGTGTCGATAGGGCCGAGCCTAGAGCTGCAAATATCCTCAACAGGCACATCGACTGGCTTTCGTGGGGGCAACACCAAGCTTAGAAATGCGAGCTTACTTCGCAACGGCATCGGCGCGCGTCTCGCAGGCAACAGCTGGCTATCAAACTGCTCAATGAGGCCGGCAAACTGGTCCCAGCGACGTTTCGAAAACGTGGTCGCTTGACAGACGCGCAACTGGTTATTCGAACCGAGCATCCGCGCACATGACTGTAGAATCGAACCACGCGCTGGGTCTTGAATCGTCCGCTCGAAGACGTGGAATGAAAGCTCTCTCAAATGACTGGTCACGGCGCTCAGCGGATCCGACAGGCCGTCAAACAGTGCGTGCATAGACATCATGTCCACGACTGTCACGTTGCGCAGCTTGATGCGAGAGACACGACAGGCGCCGCGCTGAAATGCGTCGAGCAGCGGCTCAACTGATTGCAGCGTCGCACCAAAGAGGTCGAGCTCTTGGAGATGCGGACACCGTTCGACTAGCGAGACGATCAACCCGCCCACGTTTAGCTCCTCCGCTTCAATATGGATCTCGTGGAGGTCGAGTCGCAGCGCTTGCTCCCCAACCACGTCAAGGAACTCGAGTAGACCGTCCATTTCGTCGGTGGTGAGGTAGTTGACTCGGAGATGCGGGATTCGGTGCTGCACCTGCACGGCGGCGTCCGCGCGTGGGCGCACGAGCACAAGATCACGACGCGCGCGGGCTTCGCCCCACCCTGGGAGCACAAAATGGATCCATTGGCTGGACACATCAGTGTGGACCACGCGGAGGTTGACGTACTGCTGAGTGGTGCAGAAGATCGCGACGTCTTTCTTGACGCGCGTGTAGTCATGTACGAGCGCGACGTCAACACCAACGGGAACCTCCACGACTTGGTCTGGCACGGGCGATTGTTTTGACGACAACCGGGGATTCAGTAGTTGCAGCAGCGCGTCTTGGTGGGCGGCCAAGTCTCGCATGGTGTTCATGTCCAACTCGGTCAACACATCGGCAGCGATCTCGAGTGTTTGGATTTGGTGGTTGGCGTCTCGACTGAACAGGGCGTACGTGAGCCACTGCCAGCAGCGCTCCATGGGCACTTGCTCGCGACCGGAGCTCCGCTCCATGCTGTAGTCGATCGCGAGGTGTCGCAGCGTCTCGCTCTGTGCAATCGCAGTGCTCAGGGCGACGACCATCGACGAGTCCATCGGTGTCGTCACGTGGAGACTCTCTAGCCGTGGGAGGTTGGCTGCTGCTGCTTTGTCTGAGATAGCGTGCGGTTTCAGAAGAGACTGGATAGTGCTTGTTGTGCGGCACAAGATTGCGGACGTTGTCGACGAGCTGAACGGGGAGCCGATCTTGAACTTCGGGATCCGCACGCCCAACTCCAGGAGCTCACCAAGCTGTGCCATGCCCCAGTCGTTTAGGGGTTCGTCTTCGTAAATATCCAATTGCACCGTCGTAATAGTGAACCTTGCACCAAGCGACGCGTTCTGCGTCGTTGCATCGTTGAATGCAGTCTGCTGTCGTCTCACCGCGAGCGTCGATTCCAGCGCCGTCTTGATTCTGGCTCCGCTCGAGTCGAACTCCAAAGACAAGGGAACTCGCAACGAACGCAACTCTTCGTTCTGTTCACAGAAGCGATTTCTTGCCCGTTGGAACGAAACGCTTCCCTGGTTGGCGTCCAGCAGCACGGTCCGCAGCGCAGTCAGCGTCTCGGCGTCGCGCACCAGCACGTACACGCCCATCACATAGGGTGCCTCGTAGCGCGCGCGATGCAATACGAAGAATTGTGCGTATTCGCCTCCCATGGCGCGCAAGAGCGTCTCAAACGCGCGCTGGTCGGCGGCGCATAGCGCAGCCATGAGCGCGAGCAGCTCCGCTTGGCTGGCGCACTTCGACGTATCGAGCGACGGCATCCAGCGGAACCACAGGACGCCGTCCGCGTCAACGCAGCGGTCGCCTTCGTCATCTAGAGCGCGATGTAGCTTCCCGACGGAGCCCATGAGGTGTCGCCACGGCGCGAGGGCGTTGGTTGACGTTGCTTCCATCTTCAATTGGGTGGAATCATTCACTGGTGGTTTTGGGCCAAACTGTTTTGTTTCCCGTGCCAAAACTTTTGGCACGGGAAACGGTTACGATTGGCTAAATATACTGGAGAAGTTGCTCACATTGGATATAATAGTGGCTTCCACTGGAGCTGTTGCTCTGGTGGAATTTCTGACCTGTATGCCTGCCTGCATCTGAAATGAATTCTCATAGTTATCTCGTTGCTAGCTCGGCCAGTATACAGTCGCTCGCACCTTTTGATCTTGCCAATCCAGCTGGAGATGTTCTTCAGCTTCTCGACGACGAGCCGTAAACCCGACATGCGTGTACTCAACCTCGGCACGCTCCATGAGTTGTCGCTCGTTGGTATCGAAACTTCAATTCGTCCACCCACATCCGGTATCCGCATCAACATCCCTCACCCCCGTCGCAGATTTGGGTTTCAATTCCGCCTCCAAACGACAAATCATTTACTATCCAGTGAGAGCTACACATGCGATCATTTTTAACCATCCATGAACGACCATTTCACCCACTACTCTAACCGCAACCAAATGCGCTGCAGATGCAACATACCAACAGTACATTTCCAGGCACGCATAATATTTTTCTGCGGTGTGTGAGAGCATTTTTTTCTCTCGCACATCGTTTTCGCGGTGGTCGAATTGACTGTGCTGCAGACGGCAGACGGGCGCGCCAAATCTCCGCACAAACAAGAGAACAGGAAAAAAAGACCTTTTCCCACCGGCAACATTCATGTTCTTGCCAAGAGAACCAGCTTTGTACTACTTGAGCTTGGCCGCGGACGGCGACCAGTGCCTCAGCCACACGCCGCTGTGAGCTTGGCTGCTTTTTCTCTAATTTGCCACGCAAGCCTCAAGTCTCCCCCTCCTCCTTCCAAGCAACCAACCTCCATCGCCAAGATGAGCTTCACCCACGAACCATCCGCCGCCAGCGCCAGCGCCACCGTCACGGCTTCGGCTTCGTCTTTGAACATTGTCACCACGACCACGGGCACCACGCGTCCGTAGGAAAATCCTCGCGTTTTGGGAGTCCCAGGCTCGCCAGATTCAGCCACCGACGGCTTCAGCCTCAACCACCGCTGTCAGCGTCAGCGTCAGCGTCAGCGTCAGCGTCAGCGTCAGCGTCAGCGTCAGCGTCAGCTCGGAGACCGATTCCGATTCCGACGCCGACTCCGAGTCCGGGCCCACTCCCGCGCCAGCCGCTGCGGTTTCGTCTGCGATCGCTACGACCGTTGTCTCCCGGCACCGCGCTGACCGACTTCGACGTCGCGTTCATGCTGTTCTTGGCGTTCTTCGCCAACTGCTTGGCCGGACTTGTGCTCGCTACCAGGTTCGGTGTCGAATGCGCTATCGCGCGTGCACCGCGCATCGTTTCTGCGATATTGTGGGGCCTCGCGCGCTGCGCCTGCCTCACGGCGTCGCTTTCGCAGGGTGCTCCCGCGACCGCCCCGACGACTTCGACAGCGCCAGCGCTCACTGCGCTCACTCCCCTCATCAACATCGGCATGAAGTGCATGTACTTCACGACCGACTATGGCTGCTCCACAACAAGGTGAGTTCCGTATTTCTGTTCTGGGCCAGTTGGTACACTTTGTCTGTACACCCAGCACTAACGATGCCATATTCACAGACCTGCATCTTGCTCACGTCGTCGTGGGTCTCCCGCTCCGAGCAGCGCGCGAACACCACGTATGTGCGCAATATACTCAACGACCTCGGCGTTGTCTTCGAAGAGTTCGACGCCTCCACCACCCAATATGACCGCCGCCTGCTCGAGGTCTTCCACCAGTGCAGCGGCCAGCGCGGTATCTACCCGCAGGTGTTAACGGTCGACATGGACGTCACCAAGCCCGCCGTCGACTTCTTTCAGTGCGTCTCGTTCGAGCAGCTCGAGGTAAGTAGCACTTTGGCAGCACGAATGACACTGAACTTTGATCAACTGTCTTTTCAATCGCATTAATGAACCAACAGAGAACATAGAGTACTTCCACGGCACACCTGTCGAAGAAGTCTTGCGCTTGGATGCCTTCTCCAACAGCAGCCATGCAGCCTTCTCCGGCATGTGCAACTATCTCGAATTGTAAGAGTAGTCAGCGGCAGTGATACTGACCAATTAGTGTGCTTATTCCCCGACAGGTGTCCCGACACGTGCGTGTGATGCGTCTCCCTTGACGAAACAGCGCAGCTCGTTCACCACGGACGTCTTGATCACGCGTCCGAGGTGGCGGGCAACTGCAACACAGGCTTGTGCAAGGACTGGAAGCGCGCGGTGGTTGATGTCGAGACAGTGTAGTTGACGGTGCAGCAAGACGACAGCTACTTCGACTCAACTCGCGTCTACCGAGAGACGTCGTTGACCTTCACGTTTCACCAAGGCCCCGCCGACGCCAAGGCTGACACCAACCCCGACACCGACGCTGACGCTCACAACGAGGACGTCGACACGCTCTCCTCCTGGAGTGGACTGTGTGGAGGGCGGCGCGACCACGATTTTTTTGTATTTCTGTGTTCGCTGCTCTCTTCTGCTCACTAATTCTTTGATGTTCTTTGTGTGTGTGTGTGTGTGTGTGTGTGTGTGTCCGTGGCGCAAGATTAGGCCACTACACCGTCGCATCTTTGAAGATCTGTATTCGACAGTTCGACAATGAACTCGATCTTCGTCAAGATCAACAACCTCAGCCGTCTTCTGGGTCATTCCTCAACCAATTACTCACTCAACCCGATCAACTTGCCCCGGGTGAAGGGCAAGGAAGAGCTCTATGAACACGACTTGTCTAGATCCTGCATGCACTGAAACTTCTTCTGACTGCTAGGAGCGTGAGCTCCCTCCCTGAGTGGGTATGATGTTGGGGGCGGCTGTTTACAATATACACGATGGTGCTGTCGCGGGATTTGAGTTTTCAAACAGGTGCGCACAAGCCAATTCTGGAGCACAGAGTGCTCTCGTTCAGATCGTAGGTGTACTTGTATTGTTTGGACTGGAAGTGCGAAGTACTGACACCGGATCACGGGAAGGCACGTAGAACAACGCCGAATAGACGAGTTCCATAGCGTTCGACATTGCCGTCATATTCGATTCAGGAAGGTCGCTCTTTTGAAAGCAAGCTCGCGTACACGGCGGCCCGTGTGAATGGGTCAAGGCTCTGGGGAGAATTCTTGAGAACGCAAGCAACCTTTGCGCATGGGTACACGTTGACTCTCATTCAATTTGTCATTAGAAGAGCTATGTTCTGAACATAACGTTTGTTAGTGTGATTTTCGTTTTGCAGTTTATACGCCCAAAGGCAGGCCCGGGGCTTCAAGATCGCAATATTGTCAAGTTTGTCGACTAACGCCTCACTCCGGCCTGTCTCATCTCGTGTTCAATCAAACTGAAGGCGAATCTGAGTGAGGGTCTGCCAACATTCAAGGCATCGAGGCTTTTGCCGCGTGGTGCATCCCAAATGGCGTCAAGGTTTCCACATATGAGGGTGCACCGAATTCTGGTTTGGTCCGTGCAACGTCGTCGTGGTGGATAACAATGTCGTGTCAACAGTCGATGTTCACGAGTCATGGATGAGTTTTGCCATTGATTAGCTTAGATGAATTGGTTATTTGGTTTTGCTGGTGGTAAGGCCAGTGCCGCGTTCTCGGTGTCAAGCTGGTGGGGGACAGTCTCCCAACACTTGAGGCCAAGGGGGAACAAGGCAGCGTTGTTGACCAACAACCTTAGTGGTCGGGCATCGGGAGCATTCTTGACCTATGTGTTTACTGCGTCCAACTGACTGCTACTTTAATAAAATGAAAATGGCAGACATTCCGCGTGGCCCATTAAAACCAACACCGTCTCCGTGTCGGTAGCTTCGAGTTCTTGCATTTCTCCAGGTGGTCTAATACACGAATCGCCAAATAATGGATACAGTAACTTTATGTTTTTGGCGAGTAGAGCTCACTCATGCTGATCCTTCAAGATTTTCTCCCGGTCTGTTCTACACCGAAGATCTGACACTTCAGTCGTCAGTGTGTCAGTGTGAAAGCCTAAAGTGTGCATTGCAGCTGTATTCTATGCACCAGACGATCTGTCTTCCTCACTGGCGAAAACGGTCTCAAGTTGGACAGTTTTGGACGTGAGTAAAGGCTTTCCAGCCAGCTGGTGTCAAAGAAATTGCTCCTTTCACTGCAACTGAGACTCGCTGCGCAATATTCAATGGATACTGAAGATCATCTCACCCATGCTGGGTCTGCAGAATAAACCCCGATAGGAAGACGCACTTTCGTGTACTCTCTCCACGCAGGAGCTGCTTGCTTGCCAGTGTGTCCTCCCTTGCACACAGGGCCAACTTGAGGTATCAGCGTGGTCTTGAGCCACTCGAAAGCTCATTCCGACATTCGCAACCTCCAGCAAGCAGCTCCTCATCTTCAGCTGCAACGATGGTCGCCACCTCGTCCCCTTTGCTCATCGCGGTCGGCGCGCTTCTCGCCGTGTCGCAGGTCAAAGCCCACGGCGTCGTCCACAAGCCGGCGCCTTTGTTCAAGGGAACGGCCTACGCCGGCGGCTACTCGGCCGACATCCCGATGAAGGCCATGCCCGCTGTACCCCCAGATGTGTACGCGCAGAACTCGTGGGCCGACATCTTTGGCCGCGCGTTTAAGCTATCCAAGTACAAGTCGCTGCGCGAGTTCATGATGAAGAACCAGATCACGGCCAACGGCGTCAAGAGTGGCAACCCGTTCACACCCGAGTGCGGGTTCACGGACCCGGAGAGACAGACCAAGCCGGAGCCGCTGCCGGACAAGATCGAGTGGTACGGCGGCGGCATGAACCACCCAGGCCCGTGCGAGGCGTGGTGCGACAATGAGATCGTCATGCCGTACACGGTCAACTGCCAGCAGACGTACCCGGACGGCAAGTTCCCGTACGACAAGGCCAAATGCGCGGACAAGAGCCGCATGTCGTTCTACTGGATGGCGACGCTCAACCAGTGGCAAGTGTACATTAACTGCATCACGATCGGAAAGGGCGTGGTGCCTCCTTTTGACGACAGCGTCGCAGGTGGCGGCGGCAGCGCTGGCAACAGCACGACGCCAGCGACGACTCCGGCCACCGCCCCTTCCTCGGCTCCCAAGCCGGCTCCTGCCCCTGCCGCTGCACCTTCCTCTGCCCCTGCTCCTGCTCCAAAGCCGGCCTCGTCCCCGGCTGCCGCCGGCGAAGCCTCGTCGGGAGCCAAGTGCAATCGCCGTGACTAAGCTGGCAACCAGGCTTTTTGTGGATTGTCGATCTCGTGTAGATTTTGAATAATGTGCGAACGTGATATTTGTATCCTGACCTCAACGCTTCCAAGAATCTCGTTGGTTCTGTGGCCATCATCCTCATGGTGATTTATTCACTGGCGTGCTAGCTCTTGCAGAAGTAACGCTGACTTGAGTCACAGTGCTGTAGAATTTCAATGAGTGGACTGTTGTTGGGTGAAGATACCTCCCCAAAAAACTGGCAGGATCATTGCGAATGTGTGGAGAGCTCCCTGCCGATAGACGTCCACGCACACAAGGACACTTACAACTTGCAATTCTACCAGTGCAAACTTCATCAGATCGGGCGCAAAATGTAGGCACGAGGACGAGGAGCAGAAAAACCCATGTGTTTTGAGCAAAATATAAATTGGGGGAATATAGTAAATGGAGACTGCTGGCGGAGGCTGCTATCGACTCTGTTTCAGTTGGCGACTTAAGCTCTCGAGCTTCTTCGTGCTTCCGTCGTAGCTGCACACGGACTCATTCTCTACTGGTCCTCCGAGGACCGGCGCCATTGCATCTCATGGCGTTTACTTGGGGGCCGTGTTGGCCTGAGTCGCCGTCGTGAACGCGAACTTGGTCGCCTTGGCCGCGAGCGCCGGGTTGCTCGACATGAAATTGGCGGCCTCCTGGTTGCCCGTCGAGTAGCCGGCTGTCGGGTCTGAGTTGCTGCCGAGCTGCGACTTGAAATCCGGGTGGCGGCACATCACCAGCAGGTTAATGAACGCGTTAATGCACATGAGCGCGCCCGCCAGGTACCCGAGCGCCGAGCTCATGCCAAAGTCCAGGAACCCGATAAAGAAGATGAAGCCGGCGCGCCCGCGGTAGGTGTATAGGAAGCCAAAGTTCTGTCGGATCATGGTCTCCATGCGCGACAGGCGGCACTCAAAGAGCAAAAACAGGATGCCGAACATGATCACGTAGATCGACACGAGCGTGCCCGTGATATTGAGCGTGATGAACGAGGTGAGGCCCGTAATACCAGCGATGATCTGGAGCACAGCGCAGAGCACGTTACCCACGCGCATGTAGCGAAGCAGCTTCGGGAGCTCCATCTTGTTCACGTCATTGATCTGCTGGATGATGTTCTTCTTGGGCGGCGCCGACGCGGTGGCCGAGCTGCCGATGCTCTCGGTGTTGATCGTGACACTCGTGGCGTTCATCATCGTGGTCGCGGCGCTGTAGCTGTGGATGTGACGCGGAGGATGAGAGATCGCGGTGGAGCACGCTGTGGTCGCTTTCTCGCTTTTTTGCTTCGGCTGCTTCGGCCTCTTCTGTGGGCCCAAGTCTAAAAACGACCTCTGGGTGTGGGATGGGTGGGTGACTTGGTGTTTGTATGGATTTGAAATTCTTCGTAGATGGAGGAGTCTAAAAATGGAAAAATAACCGTAAACAAAGCAAAAACTCAAAACGACCGTCTTCAGGTTCCTGGTAAAAACGCGACATGGGACCGAACCGGATCAGTTTATGTGGTACACACCATCGGAACCGCGTCTGGACTGGCTTCTGGGACCCAAATCAGGTTTCGCTTGTTTTGGGTAATCTGGACTTATTTGGTCTGACGATGAAAGTAGGCGGCAGATGGATCACCTCAAGACTTCATGATACGTACTGCAGCATTGCTGTGTTGGCCTCCGCAATGACTCATTGAATGAGATCTTCCGCTAGAAGTTCCGACCCAAAGAGTCTATGGGTTCAGTCATCTTTGACAGACGAAGGGGAGTAGACAGCAAAAGCGTAAAAACACCCAGAAACAGAGTTTTTTTCACTGAGAGCGAGATCGCTGCATGTATCCTATCCGGAAGTATCTAAAATGCGAATCCAATGAACAGTTTGGGTTTGTGGGGATGCTGAGAGCAATCCAAAGAGAATCTCTCTCTCTCTCTCTATTGTTTTCTCTCTCTGCGTCCATAGAGCTCTGGTTGGACATACCATCACCGTGAGCGCAGCATGCCTGCCAAGGCCAGTCTTCATGTTGGTCTGCGAACTCGCACGTGGATCGTGAAACTAGGACCAGATTTCCAGAACCTTTTCTCCAAGTGTCGACATGCGTGGGACCCACAGCTGATCCGAAACTGGAATTCCGGGTCGCCATGCGGGGTAAAGTGCTTCCCAATTCGCTGAAACATCTTCATAACGTGACTCTATTGGCCAAAACTGGACAGGGATTCGCGACGAGCGGCTCCGCTTACCAGATGGCGGGTAGCCGCAATTGGCGTCTTGACCGTACGTGGATGCTCGCTCCCGCCAGACGACCGGCTTCTCCTGGCCGCCGCCGCGCGATAGAATTTGATCAACAGCCAGTTTTGCCCCGGCGGACACACATCCAGCGTCGCCTTCTCTCCTGCGCGTGGCCAGTGCAGCGCATTGCTCGCCTTGCCGACAAAAGGCAAATCAGCGCTCCAACCCGGTGATCTCTGGTCTCTGGTCTCTGCGTAGGCTGTCGATCGGATGAACGAGGTTACCGACGCGACCTGTGACTACGGGCTCGCGCGAACCGATGCCGGCTGCGTGGACACGCTCGCGTCGCTGACCAGCGTCAGCTATGGGCGCGTGCAGATCCTCAACGTCGCGCTCGGCCTCTTCGCGCTCGCCGTCGCCAGCTACAAGTATGTGCGCAGCGTGCGCAACCACGGCGCCAAGCTCCAGCAGCGCGCGTTCTTGCTGACCATGTACTGCGCTGTGACCTTTGTGATCCGCGGCGTTGACCCGGGCAGTTACGGCCACTACATCCCCAAGCCGATCACGCACTTCCTTGTGGACTCGTGTACCGCGGCGATCTACACCGTGTTCATCATCACGCTGGGCTTCTGGGTCTCGATCATCCACAAAGGAACGCCGACGCCGCCGCAACAGGTCAGCCGCGCCAAGCTCATCGAGTACTCGGCGATCGCGGTCGTGTGGGCGTTTAAAATCGCCGTCAACTTGTCGCTGGTTTTCACTAAAGGCTTCGACATGGGCCTCAGCGCGTACGAGCTCTTCACGACAGCCGCCGTGCTCTTGACGCTGAGCGTCGTGTTCGCGTTCTACGGTATCCGCGTGATCCGACGGCTTCAGTACATTGACAAGATGAACGCGCGCCGGATCAGTATGGAGACTCAGTTCGAGATACTCAACACCTCGCGGATCGACCAGCTCGCCGTCAGCCATGCGTCCACGACGCTCTCGTACGCATCCGACCTCGAGTCCCAGCAGTCGGTCGCGGGTGCGATGAAGATGCCGCCGCCCGCCAAAACATCCACCAGCACCATCCCTCGTCCGAGAATCCCCAAGAAGAAACCGGCGCAGAAGATCAAAGAGATGCTGATCATCACGGAGGCCGTCTCGCTGCTCTGCATCGCCGCACAGGTTCGTCCACGTTTCGTCGTCGTTTTTCTCCTTCTGGGTCTTTACTGACCTTTTCACTTACTTACTCACACACACTCAGATCTATACTGGCGTCCAGCGTCGAGATGGAAACGTCGTCCTCCACTGCGCGAACGGCTTCAACTGTGATCAGGTGTCCTGCCACATGCCGCTGCTCCACATCTTCCAGTACGTGGCCATTTGGTGCATCCTCTTTACGTTCCGCAAGACCACACGCGACCGCAACGCAGCCACCGCCATGGGACTTGCGCGACCTGTGCATCTCACATGAGAGCCGCGGGTGTAAAGTTTTTGCTCGATAGTGTATCATAGTTAGTCGTGTGTCAGCGTAGCGTAGATTCATGCCCAAAAGCAATGAAAAATGTCCTCCCGACCGACAAACCTGTCGTTCCTGGCCTACTGGTCTATCCTCGCTGCGCGACACTTTGGTATTTCGCGTGGAACCACTCAGCGATGTACACGAACGGCGCGTCGATGCCCACGTTCTGCTGCGCCGAGCACTCAAAGAACTTCATCTCGTTCCTCTCGGCGAGCTTCTCGCCGTCCTTCGGCGAGATCGCGTCGCGGTTTCCCTCGCGAAGATCCGTCTTGTTCCCCACCAACACGCCGGGGATGTTGCGGTTGGGCGAGGCGCCCACGACGTCTTGGAACCACTTGGTCGCGGCCTTGAAAGACTCTTTATTGTTGATGTCGTAGACCACGAGCGCAATCGACGCGTTCTTGTAGTGGTGGGCGCCGAACTCGCGCTGGTTGAACACGCTCTGGCCGGCGCAGTCGAAGAGGTAGAGCTCGACCACGACGTTCGAGTTGGGGATTGGGATGCTCTTGACGAGCAGCTCCACACCGGAGGTCTGCGTGTGTGCGGGGGAGTCGGTCAGCTGGATCAGTGTGATCCATCCAGGCACAAGGCGTCATCGTTTGGGCTCACCATGACATAGTTCTTGGGGTACTCGTGGCCGCTGCTCTTGAGCACTTGCAGAAGCGCGGTTTTGCCAACCGTCGCATCCCCCACGACCGCGACCCGGCACCGCAGCACGGTCTACAGCTCCACAGAATGCATAGCACGCGGTTCGGTGGTGGTACACAATATAGGGGGGACTTGGCCCGCGTGTCGACGCACCGTACTCTTGTGGGTCGTCACCATGCTGCGAACCCCTGACATCTCCACCTTCTAGTTGTGTCAATCCGCAGTCTAGCTATTTGGGAACTGAAAATATCTTGAAGCGACGCGGAACCATTTGAACCGAATTGAAGCACTCAATACTGAGTAACTGATCAGGATTTCAGAATGCTCCATTCAAGACAGCACGAGAAAAGAGAGCTAGAGTTATTAGCAGTCAGCTAGCACGCCATCGCGCTGCGTGGTACATGACTTTGTGTGGCGTGCTTTTCGTTGGCTCGAACGGCATCTCGTAGGCGCACGAACCGCGTGGTCTCTTGCCGCAACAACTCGCGCAGTACCACGAGCGAGAGCAGGGTCTCGCACACGACCAGCGCGAGCAGACAGGCGCCGGCAATCGCGTCGAACTGCAGCAAGTGTTCGGCGAAGAACGCAAAATAGAGCAGCGCGGGCAGCACTGGGCACACGGAGAGGAACACGAACGCCGAGATGTGGAACACCTGGCGCTTCAAGTTGCCCTGATAGCCGAGCCAGTGGCGAGCGGCGTCGGCGAGCAGCAGTGCGACAAACGAGGTGGCGTGGAGCTGCTGGCTGAGCGGACTCTCGTAGGGCAGGTGGCGAAGCTGACAGCACACAAGAATACGTCACAACGACCGTTTCCTCTCTCCGTGGCGTGGAGTTGCGGACCTTTTCGACAAGCAGCAGTCCGGAGAGTGGGTAGAAGAAGCAGGCGCTGTATCGCGACTTGACATGGATGGCCATTTGCAGCAACATGCGCGCGCGCTTTGGTGCGATCAGCTGCTGGTGGCCATACATGGACCTTCAAGACCCCGATACTAGTACGCAGCGACGACTGTCGGTTCAGCCACGCGACTGCTCACAGCACGGCGATTCGGTAGAACGAATGGGCGATATATTACTGCCGGTGCTTGCTACTCGCCATAGACAAGAAAGCAGCAGATGTCTAGCTGCGTGGGGCGGAGAAGGAGAGAAAGGGAAAGGGAAGGGAGACTGCGAGCGCCAACCAACGGGATCTCCCGCCATGCTCGAAACAAAAACCTCTTTCTAGCAATCAAGGTAGTTGGCGGCCATGAGCAGCTCCATCGCGATCTCTGGCTCGATCGGAAAGTCGGGGAATCGCGTCGTGCTGTCCGCGTACATGGTCTTGTAGTACATGTACTGGCAGACCTTCTCCAGGATCGGCGCGCTGATGTCTGGAAACGTGATCTCGCCTTTGCTCTCCGTGAACTGACCTTCACACCCAATCACGAAAAAAAACACCGCATCAGATCTGCAGCGAAGACCCAACCGCTAGCTATACAGCAGGTGCAATAGACCTACCGCTAAGCATGGCGCGGATCGTGCCGGAGGACACTGCACACTTCCTGCTGATGTAGAACTCGTGGCCTTCAGCACTGCAGGGTGAAGAGACACATAATTTTCTCAGCTTCTAGGCCACTTTAAGGAACGTCGATTGCACGCACTCGTAGCGCTGCGCGTGCGCTACGCACCTGATGAGCTTCACCATCTCGCTCGCGCTCTCTGATGCGTCCTGCGCCATCGCTTCAAGGGCTTGTGCTTGCCGTCGAACCGCGGGGATGTTCCAAAGATGGTGCTGTTTGCCGGGACAGAGGAAACGACTCCGGGTTTCCCTGTCTAACCCGATACACTCAAGCTCAAGGCGGCGCGAAAAGCTACGCCAACATTGGTGCGCTGGCGCCAACTACACAACTTGAATGCCACTCACCATGCACGGGATCCCGACGGCAAGCCCATTCGACGCGTCGCTCGCGATCGTGTGGGCGCTCGTGGTCGCGCTTTTGGCGGCGTCGTTGGCGCGCCACAAGCCGCCGGCGGTCTTCGCGTCCGCGCTGTTCAGCGTCATGATCGTGCTCCAGTTCTACTACATCTTCCAAGCCGCCAGGGTCGAGCTCACCAAAAAACCAAGGACGCGATCAGTAGAGGGGTAGGACAACAGTGATGGGAAGCCACAAGTGTTGTGAAGTTCGGCTGGAAGATCTGGTGTTCATGCTTCATCAGCAGTGCGTCGTATTCAAAAACTTCATTTTGAGTCGTTTTTTTGTTCTTCTGTCTTAAGAACGCCATGCGCAAAGCTAGAGGCTTTACACGAAGCGCGCACCAATCGTCCTTCTCGTCCACCGCCAGGCACGGTCACATCGCCAACTGGAGATGCATGGGTCTATCCCGCTTGATTCTTGAGCACTTGGAACACTTTTTTCTTGATCCATTCTTTTCCACACGGCAAATACGTTTTCGTTTCCAGATCCAGTCTAGACAGATCGTACGAACAGCCACAAGCGTCAGTATATGCAGGAAAGGGGATCCACCAAGCGCGCTCTGGGTGCGTCAAGCCATCCACGTACACCAGCGCGCTGAGGTCCGTGAGCGAGTCGATGTAGTTGTACAGGTCCTGGATGTCGTAGGTGATATTCTTGACACTGGGGTTCAGCTGCTTGAGCTTGGCCTCGTACATCTTGACGACGCCGTCCATGCCCGCGTTCACCGACTCAAAATCGAGGTACGTGCGCGAGTTCGGGTCGCGCGTGTACTGCACGAGCAGGATCGTGTGCTTGGCTTGCCGGAACTCGGTCTGCAGAAGCGCATTTCATCTATCAGTACATCGTATCGCTCGTCATATATACCCAGCGCCCGTGGGATAAGGGTGGCGCAATGGCGCATGTTCACTACCATTGCAGGCTGATTGACTTCGATCTGCCGTCGACGCGCCTCGGACCCAAAGTGAGTGCCTTGATTTCGGCGGAAGTGAGCCCAAAGGGAGTCTTCCTTCGTCAATTTGTCATAAGCAACTGAGGATTATTTGTGGACCACCTCATAATGAGGTTTTGGGGTTTATCATTCACGTCGCTTGACGCCCTTTGGTGGAAGTATCCTGCAGACCAGGTGCCTCATCCAGCTCCCGCCAAAGCCTGAGCTCCTCGTGACGAGCGGGTTCCGCAGACCATAGCGTCGCTTCCGCGTTCATTCGTTGGGACCAGAGCTGCAAACACGGTTCTTTGACGAACTGACAGGCTTCTCGCGGCGGTCCAAAACTCAGAACGCGTCCACTAGCAGAGCTCTCCACGTTGAAGTTGCCATCCCCCAGCCATGGACGCGGACGAGCAGCGAGCGAACCGCAAGAGCGGCGACGTGGGCGACAAGCCGACGGTGGTTTTGTTTGATGCGTCCAAAAAAGAGGCGTACTACCCGACCAGCGGCATGAAGAAGCTCGCGCGGAAGCTCAAATCGTCGGCCAAAATCGACATCAACAAGGACGATCTGTCCAAAGACCGGATAAAAGACGCCAGCCTGATCGTGTTTGCCGGCGTGCGCGAGCGCTTCAGCTCGTCCGAGTTCACGACGCTCAAAGAGTTCATGCAAGGCGGCGGCAGCGTGCTATTCATGCTTGGAGAGGGCGGCGAGACGACCTACGACACCAACCTCAACGGATGGCTCAAAGAGTGAGCGTGCATGGATTTCAAGATAGATCCGTGCCTAACTGCTTGTACACTCATCTTGTGCTATATGATGAACAGCTACGGTATCTTTGTCAACTCGGACGCGGTCATCCGAACCGTGTACCACAAGTACCACCACCCGAAGGAAGTGCTCATCTCCAGCGGCGTCGTGAACCGAGAGATCGCACGAATGGCCAATGAGCTCTCGGGGAAAAAGGAGGTCCTCCAGCGCGATCTGCTACCTGGCAGTGACAAGGCCCACCAGATGGAGAAAGACCAGAAAGGACTAACATTTGTGTATCCGTACGGAGCCACTTTGAACGTGAAGTCACCCTCGGCTCCGATTCTCTCGACGGGCTTCATTTCGTTTCCAGTGAACCGCCCCATTGCCGCCGTCTGGCAAGAGAATGGTGTGTCGGCGCCTTCGTCAAAGACCGGCCGGTTGGCCGTGTTTGGCTCGGCGCAGTGGCTCACAGACGACTGGATCGACAAGGAAGAAAACAGCAAGCTCCAGGAGATCATCTTTCGGTGGTTGCTCAAGGAGAAGGGCGTCCAGTGGAATGCCGACGACGCCAAAGATCCGGATCTCGCAGAGCCGAACCGTCTCCCAGACACTCAGGCACTCAGCGAACGCTTGCGGTCCTGTATGCAGGAGAGCGAGGAGCTGCCCAAAGATTTCACGCGGCTATTCGACGGCGAGCTATTCAAATTTGACACTTCACTCATTCCCGAGGCCGTGGCTATGTACAAAGAACTCGGCATCAAGCACGAGCCGCTCACTTTGATTCCCCCACAGGTATGGTCCTGTGGCGCTCTACACGCACGGCGTTTGAGGAGCCTGCGTTTCTAACAGCTTGTGTTGCTTGTAGTTTGAGCTGCCTTTGCCCCCGCTCAAGCCTGCCGTGTTTCCTCCAACGCTTCGCGAGCCTCCTCCACCGGCGCTGGACCAGTTTGACCTTGACGAACACTTTGCCAGCGAGTCCCTCCGCCTGGCACAGCTTACGAACAAGTGCTCGGACGACGATCTCGAATACTACGTCAAGGAAAGTGCCGACATCTTGGGCATCTTGCCGAAGCTCGACTCGGAGAAGCAGGACGCCAAGCACATTCTCGAGTTTATCTTCCACAAGATCGTAAATTTCAAGAAGCTGAACCAGGACGATCCAATTTCAGGCCATACAGCTAATGGCACGGTACCACCTATCGCGTCGTCGCCCATGAAGACCGACCGAGGCGCTCGCTATGACTATGAAACCGAGTCGAAGGTTTCGACACCCTAGCGCTCGCCCACCTGTACAGCTCCAACACAACAGTCAACTGAAACACCGTTGCATGTTCACGTTGGTTGGAGATCGGCTTTCGTGTGTTAGTTCCGATACTGCGGCCCTTTCTGATACACGGTGCTTTCTTTCCCTAGCGAGTACCCTCGCGTGGCGGACAGCTCCATCGCCGCTTCTTCTCGAACATGGCGAACGTGACTACGGTTGCTGTCGCGAAGACGCTGCTTGGTCGTCGATAGAATATCGCCAAACTGCTTGGCGATCTCGTCAGCTTGGGCCTGCAAACGTGTGCGTTCGGCCTTGCGTTGCTCCAGCCGCTCTACCAACGGGTTGTATCGCTCCATAATGCTCTTGACTTCTTTATCGATGTGTCCCATCTCAGTCTCATAATATTCCGCGGCCGCGACACAATTGCGCTGCCGCTGCTTCACGCGCGCTACGAGCTTGTCCAACTCGGCAATCTACCACATAAAGCGACCGGTCGCGTCACACCCTTCACCCGTGCGGCCACGCTGCAACACAAGTTGGAAGCACGTACGCGCAGTTGGGCCAGCATGGAGACATCTCCGTTTTCGTTCCGTTGCCGCTCCATGAGCGTCACTCGTAGAGGCTACAGAGCTCAGCCACCCCGCACAAAAACTCAGGGGTCTAAGCCGAGGAGCATCCGCTATGATAGACTCGATAGCACGTACACTCATCGCGCTGCTCTTGGTCACGGACATGGAACTCCTCGTTGTGAGCGCTAGCGTCTCGTTTCATTGTAGCGGGAACGTTTCGAACCAGCTGTGTCAGTCACTCTCCATGTCTGGAAATAGCTGATCGACCGGAATGGCGTGGGACACACAAGCAGGTGAAGATGCCGTGCTGGAGGAGAATAGCCGTCGAGATGCGGTGCGTATATTGCAGATAAGAATCTTCAACAGTCCGCTCTACGGGGTAGGCTGGCCACGAGGTCGCCCCCACGGAGGAAGAAGTTTCTCTTCATGTTCTACTCTCCTCCACTCGTTCCCTCACATCTATTTCTTATCTCTCTTTCCTCGCTTGTTGTTGGGTGGTGGTCGCCGTTGCGCATGTTAAACTGCATATTCGACTCGTCTATCCGTACTGCAGACGGAAGAGGTCGTTGTGGATGTAGAACGAGCCTTCCTGGTGCGCCACGAGCTGGAACACCTGCGTGAACTGAAGTGGCGGGTTGTCGTCAATCTGCACAAACAAACACACGTCAACCCCGCTTCCTTCAGTACAACCATACACCCAATTGAAGATCCAACGCACCTTCAGCTTGCCCGACACAAAGATGATCATGGCCGAGTTGGACGTCGAGGGCTGCACGTCCATGGTCGACATCTGGTGCTGCACCTGCGGGAGCTGGCCCAGCTTGTCCATGATCGCCTGCTGGCCGCTCAGCATGGTCCCCTCCCACGTCATGGTCGACACTTGTTGCTGCAAAAAGGAAACCAACAACAAACAAACCAACAAACGTCAATATCTTGTTGCAGAGCAGCTCTTAATGCGCGAAACGCACGTAAAGGTTCGCCAGCATCGGGCGGTTCGAGTCGAACGTCGCGTAGTAGTGCTTGACGAACGCGTCCGCGATCTCCTGCGCCGACATGGTCGTCGGACGGTTCCTTTCTTGCCGGGGGTGCTGGTCGCTTTCCCCCTCCGTCGATGAACTGGAAGTGCCGAGGAAACTCGTGGGTGGCACACAAAGGGAAATCCAGCATGTGAAAAAAACGCATCCTGTTTTGAGAAAACAGTGATCGAGTTAACCCTGTTTTGGATACAATTGAAACCATGTGTTGCGTTTGTAGACATATCAAAATGATATATTGCCGATATAGACTCATCAACCACACTCATGGGCGCGCAAGATGCTCCAGCAGCGCCGTCTCCGCGAGGGCGGATGCAAAGGGCGTGGTGGTGCTCGCGCGCGCTTGCTGCTGTTGAAGAAACGAACGGAAGTGCGAGAGAACGTCGTCCGATTTGGGGATCACGTGGCCTTGGATGTGGACCGAGGTCGTCACTTGGTGCTCTCGCTGCTATAGATGGGCAACAGCGGTTGATTGTTAGACAAGCCTTACTCGCTCAGAAGCAAATCAACTCACAAGACGCCCACTCACCTGAGCTTCAGTAAACATGTTCACGACCTTCTGCGAGCGTGCAGCTGAAATGACGTGGTCATTCGAACCGAACATGTGCAGCGACGCGACATCGGGTTGAAAGCCCGAGCCCAAGCTGTACTGGTCGGGGCCAAGGTAGCTGCCAATTAAGATTGCTAATTGGGGGCTCCATCGTAACTCCTGACGCGCCTGCTCGGTGCACATCCACGTTGCCAAGCTAGCGCCTTGCGAAAACCCCATGACGCCATCAATGTCTCCAAGCTCGCGCAGCTTGGTGTGTAAAAACTCCATGAGCACTGCCCGATCGTCGTCGAGCTGGGTGTCGCTGACGTGGAGGGACCCGGAAGCCGGGCGCCACCACGAGCGGAACTCCTCGTGCCGCTTCGTACACCGCACTCGACGCTGCTGGGTCGGCATCGTCTCTGTGTTTGCGCTAGTGGGGCTCTTCGCGGGTGCTTGCCGCTGGGAGATGATCTTGGGGACGACCGTGAAGGGACCGTCGATGTAGATGAATTCCGCTAGTTGGTCCTGCCCGCGGCGTAGATGCGCAGTCTTGCTGCCGAACACGGCGCTGTTTTGGTACATGCCGTGGAGACAAAGCACGCGCAGCCGCCGCGAATGCGGAGGCACCACCGCCACCATGGGGTACTACGATCTGCTTGTGAGCCAGTTGACAGGTACCCGCCGCGCGCCGCCCACTGCACGGCGATGTGGCGCTCGCGCAGTCGCTGCGAGTGGTGAAGCTGGTTCCACCGCTGCGGCTGCTTTCTTTTTTCACGGGAGCTATTCGCTCTGGTACGTGCTTGGTGATGATGAGCTCTCCTCGCTGGTGGTACGGTAATACACGTTTCCACGACGGATTTTCCACCCATAAACCATAAAAAACAGTCGAGTACTGTGATCTAGCCAACAATGCAGCAGGGTGGTACAAATCATGACTCAGTGTACCCATTTCCCACTATCTGACAAACCAGATCTTTCACCTCGCTCAGATCTTCGTCACGACCCTCACACCACTACCGAGGCTGCCCACTCGCATCGCCCGCTGCATTTTGCATCGCCTTGTTGCTCAGCGCTCGCTTCACTTGCTCCGTGCGACTCACTGTGCGTCGCAGCTGACGGAAGAAGCCGACAGGGGGCGCGCTCGAGAGCGGATAGATCTCGTCCGAGTCGACGTTCTTGGCGAGCTTGAAGCACCGCGTGCAGTGCTCCTCTTCCAGCTCGCGTCGCGTCACGATGCCACGCACATTGTTGTGGCGATTGACAACGATGAGATGACGCAGCCCTGCGCTTCGGAAGAGCCTGTACGCCCGCATGAACGGGGCTTCTTCCTGGATGAGATACGGCGTCTGGTTGATGTAAGGCGTGAGATCCACCCACAGCGCTCGATCTTCTTCGGCCAGTGTATACACATCTCCCAGATCTGACTTGTCAACCTCATCAACCTCACTGCCGCTGAATGGGATGGGAGTCGGATACCGAGGGTAGTGCGCCTCCATGTCGCGGTATGACAAGCAATGGCTGTTGACGAATTCATCACTCTCCACACTCAGCAACTTGTCCTCAGCTCGAGGCGTCTCATCGCCTACAAACGTCGACGAGAATGAACCCGAATGGCGAGTTGGACTTCTCTTCGAGCGGCTTGAACTCTCCGGAATGTAAGCGGCTGGATGCGGGCGGCGACTGAAGGGCTTTGGCTTCGTGTCGCTGAGATCGCGATGGCTCAGCAGCACGTTGAGCTGCTTGCGCATAATGATTCCAGCGAAAAACTTGTTGCCAAACGTGGGGTCTTCCACGATAACAGGGAATGCGTTGTGCTTTGTACTCACAAGCAAGTCGAAAATGACACCGGCACGTTCTACCGTTCGCAGCGTCTTGGGGTTAGGCGTCATGATGTGCTTCACCCGTAAGAACGACCCACGCAACGACGGCATCCAGTCGAGAAACGGAGTTTTCCGCAAGTGGATGTGGATATCGTAGATTCCTTCGTTGAAGTAGTTACCGACCCAGCGCGCGAAGAATAACGTCAGGATGAGCGGCAAGCCATATTCAATGTTGCCCGTACACTCCAAAATAATCACAGTCAGCGAGATCGTCATGCGCGTCACACCGCCCAGCATGGCTGCACTGCCGATGAGCCCGTACGTTCGAGGGTCAACCGTCTTGGCATGGCCCATGAGCGTGAAGTAGTTGATGACTCGAGTCCACAGACGCCCGTATGCCGCACCGATGAGTAAACTGGGAACAAACAGTCCACTTGGAATCTTGAGACCGTAGGTGATACACGCGAGCAGGGTCATCACACCCCAGAACACCACCAGGTTGCGCACATCAAAGCTGTTGGCTGGAGCATGGAAGAGATGCTTAATTGCGACTTCACCGCTCGCAAGCATGAGTGAAGCGAGGTCGTTGTACTGCCCATCCGGACAGTAGAACTGGAGGAGATCTTTCTTGTAAGGGTACTCAGCTGTGTCATCAGCTCGGAAGCAGTCCACTCCGGGAATCCCCATGTTCGTGCAGCTCTCGCAGATACATGCTGTGCCATTGCGCCGCAGTGACTCCATTGCAAATGAAAACACTTTGTTCTTGGATGTTCCTGCCTTCAGAAGGTGGGAGAGATCTTCTGTAGTCGACGGGACTGGGTGGCATTTGCCGAGAAGAAATGGGATTGCGAACGCCACAGTCGATACGAGAACGGAAATGAGCATAGCCTCGACCCAGGCGATGCCACGATTACGCACCCATCGAGACCGAAGCAGCGCGAGCTTGGTGTTGAGACTGTTGAAGAAAGCTCCTTGCAGGCCACCACCAATGCCCATGAGGATGAAGAGTGGTACTTCCCACACTTGGTAGGACGTCGATGAAAACGGACCGAAAGTGAAAGTACCCGTGTGGCTGCCAAGCGTCCCCCAGGACAAATTGTCGCTCATTCCGGAGAGGAAGAACGCCAATGTGAACGTGCCCGCCATCGCACAGAACGACGTGCGCCACGTGAGTGTCTGGTTCCAGAACGACGCGCCTTCTTCTAGGACGAACAGAACGCCACCGATCGGAGCACCGAACGCGGTTGCCACGCCCACCGCAGCACCGCACGCGACAAAGTCGCGCTTCTCGCGGTCGTTCCGGAAACCGGCAAAGTACGTGAAACTAGCGTACGAAAATATAAATCATGAGTTCTCAGATCCACTCGTCTGCAATCTTGACAGCATCCTCAATATACCTCGTATCGTAACTGAATGTGGAGGATTTGCCTTGCGATAGGCCTGCTGCCACAATGGACCCGCTGCACCATGTATTCTCGTTAGCGTTCATCGAAACTTAACTCCATGTTTAGCTGACTCACCTGTGGATCATGGGGCCTTCTTTCCCGACCGGCAGACCGCCTGCGACCGAGCAGATGGTTCCGATCACCTTGGTGACGAGCGTGCGCATGCGCAGCAGTCGCGGGATTTTCATGCCGTTGAGCGTGGTCTTGACCTCCGAGATGCCCGAACCCGCGGCGACCGGCTCGACAAAGCACGTGAGCGTCGCGGCGACGCCCACGAGCGCGAGGTTGAACCCGACGATCACCCAGAACGTGGTGCCGAAGAGTACATGCTTGTTGAGCTCGTGCTGGATCGTCTCCTTGAGCAGGTGGAGCTTGAGCGAGTGGAGCAGCGTCGTACAGTAGAGCAAAAACACGGCGACAAGCGAGGTGGCGATTCCCACGACCAGCGTGAGGAACCAGCGCACGTAGATCATGCGATTGCGCTCCTGGCCGTCGCGGTAGCGGTAGCCCATGCCCGACTTGTTGACCACGCTTTCAAACAGATCTATACAAAAGGGCGCATCGGTCAGTTGGCCGAATTCCAACGTTGCGAGCAACAACGTTTGGCGAGTTCCAACACGCACCGTAGTCGAGGCTCTCGGTGTCGGCGCCGCGCCAACTCATGCCCGCGGAGGCAGCCATGGGTCACTTTCTTCTCCTTCTACTTTGTGTTGACCAAAATGCGACGGAAGAATGCAGCGCCGTCTGATGTGGGCCGCAAGCCTTTGTCAGCGCTGGTTGATGTTGCCTTCTTCCTGTGAAGTGCTGAACACCCCAAGAGACGATGAAGATCTACACAGAAAAAGTGATTTCAGCCAATCAGAGAGGCGTGACCACATGAGTTCCACCAATCACAGCGCATACTGATAGAAGTGTGTCCACTCAAAACGCATAAACCACTAGATTTTAACGTGGTCCACGACGCATGGACAGGTCCCGTACATTTGATGCATGATGCATGGTGCCACTCATGCACCACCATGTACAGTACTGTACGCACTCAGACTGTTCTTCGTCGCGACTCGTCATGTTGGATTCCCAACATCTTTGTTCGTGCGTCTGGCTACTTTCTCTTCTCCTCGGTGACAACGATTTGGTCTTCCGAGATGCCAAACAGCTTGGGCAGCACGTCGAGCAACTCCGTGACGCAGTCGCCCTGCAGCTGGATCTGCTGCTTGCCCACGTCGGTCGCAGAGAGCGACGAGCTGCATGCGAAGCGCTTGCCGAGACTCTTGGCGACCTCCTTCATGTTGATGCCTTCGATGTCTTCCAGGCCCGAAATAAACGTCAGACGCTTCTTGCCCTTGCGCGCGCTCTTGGAGACGGTCACGACCACGTCTTCAAGACTTATGCCTTCTGTCTTCTTCGACTTCTTCTTCTTGACCTGCTTGCCGCCGACGTCGAGCGTGACGCCCTCGACACCTTCGGCGATCTGGCGCTCGGCGTCCAAGTACTCGGCGACCGTGCGGTTGTACTTTTGCAGATACAGGTTCGGGTAGTGCTCGGCCAGCCAGGGTTTGGCCTCTTTGAACATCGGACCGTATTCGCAGTACTCGGCCGGCAGCGTGTCGATCGGGCAGTACACAACGGACTTCATCTTGGGAACACCACCTTTTTCTTCCTCGTCATCGTCTTCCTCCTCTTCTTCGTCCTCTTCCTCCTCCTCTTGCTCCTCAGTCACAGCCTTCATCGGCTTCGCACCCTCATCGTCGTCGTCACCGCCTTCGTCGTCCGAGTCATCGGGTTCCGGGCCGTATTTCTTCACGAGCGCGTTGAACAGCGCAGCCTCCTTACCTCGATACTTGGCGAGCACAGACGGTACCTCGGCCACTTTGTCTGGGTTATACTTGGTGTAGAACGCCAGCAGACGCGCATGGTTAAAGTCCTTGATGACCTGCGATTCCTGCACCACCGGCGCTGACGCAGCTGCAGTCTTGGTAGCCTTGGGCGACGGGAGCACCTCATCGGCGCTGGGCTCAGGGCCGTACTTCTTTACGAGCGACTTGAAGAGCTGCGCCTCCTTGCCGCGGAACCGTTCCAGCACGCCGTCGATCTCGTGGATCTTGTCGCCGTTGTACTTTTTGTAGAAGCGCACGAGGCGCTCGCGATCGCTCATGATGAGGCTTGCTTGGCTTGGATTTGCTTCCAGCCAACCTGAGGGCAAACATGAGCTCTTCTGAAACCTGTCATATCGGATGTGGATATCGTTTCATAGAGGGTCGTAGACTCCGCATTGAATTGGCTGTTGTTTTGTCACGAAACTGTACATGATTGGATGAAAACAAATTATCCCAACAGATCAAAAGAAGGAGAAGCTCAATCCAAACGGGCCACGGCACGATGAGCCACGAGGATATCCTGGACGACATGTCTCTCTCGGACGACGAGATGCTGGACAGTCTGGCGGACGACATGTTGCTGGAGATGGAGAACGAGATGAACGACGACACCGACTACATCGAGACAATCGAGCCCGTGCGCCGTGCGGTGCCGGCGATGCCCATGGGCTTTCCATTTGCGGCAGCTCCGCGTGGCGGTAACGGTGGCGGTGGCGGTGGTGGGATGCCCGACCTCAGTCAGATGATGTCACAGATGATGCCGATGATGTCCCAGATGTTCGGTGGCGGTGGAGTGCCGGCTATGCGCGGTGGTGGCGGTGGCGCCGCTCTTCAGCAGCAGAAGCTCCCGTGGGACGAGCTCGTCAAGCAGCGTGTGCCAACGGAAGAACAGAACGAGTGGCTCCAGACCATTCGAGCAGACGAAAAGATCCAACAGGACAACCTAGCGAAAATGGTGTACGGAAAGCCACCAAGCCGCTCCTACCATGGCAACGCCAAGCCTCTCCCGAATGTGTACATGCAGAGTGACACCCTCCTTGGGAGTTTACTCAACGAGGCCGTCCGCGCGAAGAAGGCTGAGCACAACCCCAAGTGGAGCCAATACCACGACAACATTGTATCGCAGCTTACTCAGTCTGGTCTCGCCGCTGTCTTCAAAACGGAGCTTAAAGAGCAGCTCAGTCGACGGGTCAAGAACGATCCGGATTACTTGGCCGCTCGGTCCGAGGATCCTTCGCGTTTCAGCAACATTGCCAAGGCGCTTCAAGTATAATTTGCTTTGACCAAGACCAGTAGTGGCCAAAATAATTCAGAGTAAATCGTTCAACTATCAGTCGCTTTCGCTTCTAACTTGATCTCGCTTGAAGGATGGCTTTCAAGTGTGCCAGTTCCTTCGTCTTGGATTGGATGCTTTCAAGAACATTGGCCTCATCCTCTTCCATGTGACGCATGCGGCTGATCACAACATGCTCCATTTCGGCGATTTGCTCCTCCAGCGTGAGTGTCATCTCGGGTTTTCGAGCTTGAAGCCACCTGGCGTGGCGTATTCGCTCGTAAACCCGATGAGTACATTTGTCTTGGTCTTTCGCGGAAGTCGACTTGGAGCGATGCAAAGCCCACGCTGCCTGGATGAGATAGGAAGCACTGTCGTGTGTCGCCTGCTCCCATGAGTCGAGGTCGATCAAATGTTTCACCTTGAGTTCACGTGGGGAGAGTTCCAGTACGCCAAAGAACAGTGATTGGACGAGTGCGATGAGCATCACGCCGCCTGACATCGCACTGAGAATGATGAACGCGCGACCGAGATACGTCACGGGATAGTAGTCGCCGAAGCCCGTTGCGGTCTACAGTGAACAAAAGAGCAATATTAATTAGCCTCGCTGCTAGAACCACAATACATTTTACCACATAGAACTGCTTACCATTGTGACAACAGCCAACCACACTGACTTCCAGTAGTTCGCAAATGCTGGTTGTACAGAATGCTCCAAAATACGGATAATCGCTGCCGTGAGGAAGGCGTTGAGTAGGGTCAATGGGACCAATAGCAGCAGTGGACGAATCTTGAACAAGGCCTTGAAGTGAAACAAAGGCTTCATGGCGTTGATCTCGTTCAGAGATCCGACGAACGCCACCCATTGTGAGTACAGTGAAGACGCACTGCGCAAGTACCGCGCAAAGAGATACAGACGCACGATCATAAAGACTCCTAAGAACTCGAAATCTCATCAGTCACGACGCCATCGTTCTGATCCTCACGAGTAACGTACCGAGAGCTTCCACGGGGTACGAATACAAGATGTAACAGTCGTTGCTCTGTTGAACGAGATCATAACGTTCGTTCAATGGACACGTCTTCAGCCCCGTTTGGGAGAGCGAGCTGTGAAACTGACGGATCGGGATGGTGCCTCGGACTCCAGGTGGGACGTGGAAGCCGCAAAGAGACATCTCGAGCAAGATCAGCGGGTACTGTGCCGTGAAAAAGTTGGTTGTAGAAGATACAACGTTTTCCATCTTGAGGATCTCCGTGCGCGTGGCGTATTGAACAAGAATCACGGCCACCAGGATGCACGTCGAAATGGACGTAATAACTTTCAGCACGACGAGCCCCGTATCACGTGTTGATACGACAGAGCCATCTCGCTCAAATGAACTACTTGCAATCATGATGATCTCGTTCTGAGCGAGCATCAAGAGCACGCCGGAGAAGCCCAACACACACGCGCTGAGTTCGCAGTAGCGGCGACGGGCGTAGAGCTACGCTTATCGACATCTCTCCGTAAAATGAGCATACGTACAGTTTGTCCGCCAATAAACAAGCTATCTGGTGTGTACCTTCTGTAATTGCCGCACATACTGGAACTGGGGTGGTCTTGTTGAGTCTCTGGGCGACGCATGGAGCTCTTGCTGCTCCACGTCCTTCCCCATTTTTGCCACAGTGACCTGATTTGTCGGTTCAGTCGCCAAAGATCAGTTGTCAGGGGTACACTGTACCCTCAAATAGGTACAGTTGTTGGCATATATTGGAGCTCACCAGCTCAGTAACAACGTGGCAAGAAAGCAAGCAGCAACGTCCACGCGGAACGAAGCTCGCGGAGGCGGTGAGCAGCCAGGAGATTTCAATTGAGGAAGTTACGATGCTCAAGTACCAGACGTGGCTCGTGAGCTTCTTCGTCGCGCTCGCGCTGTGGCTGCTGCTGATCCAGTACGCGTCCACCAGCCTCGCGGACCCGCGCATCCTGCAGATCGTGTATGTGCTGCCCATGTACGCGCTGGTGACATTTGGCGCATACTCGCTCGCCGTGATTGCCATGTCGGTCATGGCTGTGACCGACTGCCCGGAGGCATCAAAAGAGCTGGACCGTCAGGTCATTGAGGCGAAGGAAGATCTGCGCAACAAGGGTTTGAAGATTTGAGAGTCCAGCTCTCGCGGGGTCAGGTAATAGATAAATCAAAGTCGATTTTAAGCAACGAGCCACGTGTCTACTTTTGTTTCAGGGCTTTCACGCTGCTGATATCTAAATGACAGAGCCCGTTAGGGATGAGGCGCGCTGAATATCTGATGGTCCCCGACACGCCCAACGCTTGTAGTGCATCTATTCTTCACAACTGGTTTGCATTGAAAACTCGCGAGCGACAAGACCACATAGCATAGATAGCACGAGCGCCCACTCCGTCTTCTGTGCAGTTGTTCATGAACGTGTCTAGGGTCGAGCATATTCTAACCTTCTTCACCTGCCATAATTCCACTAGATCCATATCGAGTGAAACGTTCGATTCCATATCTAACGCGTGTGTTTCCATAGAAAGTAGATCCTGGTTTTCGAGGTTTTTCGCGAGGTTTTATGCGATTGGATGACCCCATTCGGTCCTTCTATTGGTGGGCGTCGGGCGATCCGTGCATCTTGCCTCCTGAAGGGAAACAAGCGAATATTGATTCTCGCTGCCTGCTCGAAGCAGCGTCCTCGCGCCACCTCGCTCCTCCTCCACCTCCTCCTCCTCCTCTGCTCCCCCCATTGTCGTCGCTTAGCGAACAGGGGGCTGCTAGCTTTTCCTTCCCGAACGGTGCTGAGACTCGTCGGCCGTTCTCTCCCGAGCCAGGACATCACCACGTTCCCAAGCGTCTACCCTCCACCCACTCCACCCGTTCCGCGGCTGAGCCAACGATGGGTGCCGAGTGCTACACGGAGTGCTGCCGCGCGTGCGGCAGCGCGGACGTCGTGACCGACTTTGGCGCAGGCGATATCGTCTGTCGCGACTGCGGTATGATCCTCGGTGAGAGAATAGTTGATGACTCGCCCGAATGGAGGAATTTTGCTAACGACGACCGCGGGGGCGACCCCGCTGCGAAATCCAGGGTCGGCGAAGCTGTGGACGCCAGACTCGAAGGTGCGTCGCTGACGACTTTCCTCGTGGACCCTGCCAAGGGGTCCAAGGCGAGCGAGCCGGGCAAGCCGCACCGGCGGCCGGCGCTCAAGAACGAGTCGGCCAAGATGCGCCGTATGGAAGACCTGATGCGTGGCATCCAGCGGATCGCCGAGGCGCTGAATCTGCCCAAGAACATTGTTGAAGTCGCACTGGACGTGTACGCTGAAGCCGAAAAGAAAGAAATCAGCATGCGCGGGCCCGAAAAAGAGAGCATGCCGGCGGCGCTGCTGTTCATCGCGTGTAGGAAGACGAATAACGCGCGATCGTTTAAGGAGTTCGAAGCAGCGAGTGGCATTCCAAAGAAACGTATCGGAAAATCGTATATGACGCTGACCAAGAGCCTCAAGCTGGAGATGGCTCAGGCGACGACCGAGGACTACGTTCGACGCTTCTGTTCGCGTCTTGGCCTACCGAGCAAGACGCAGACTATTGCGTATGGTGTTGCCCAGAAAGCGGATTCGCTTGGTCTTTCCAACGGGAAATCGCCAATCGCGGTGGCCGCATCTGTCATCTACCTTGTGGCGGCGTACACAGACTCGAAACGCTCACTCCAAGAAATCAGCGACGTGTCGATGATCGGCGAGAAGAACATGAAGATTGTGTGTAAGGAGCTGAACAAGAGTCGGTTGACTCTGTTTGAAGGCGTCCTGCTTACGTGAGTTCGAATTCGAGTAATCGGCCTCAGCTCGTGTTTCTTCAGCTTTCGTCATCTTTGAAGCGAGTTTCGTCGCATTTTTCATGGTCCAGAACGCGACACGCTGCAGTGTATTAGCAAACACGACAGAGTAAGTATGCGGAGGATATTCGTAAGTATTTATACAAGTTAGAAAGGAACGAAGCGAAGTGGTGGTGTGCCTTGATCGGTAAGTTGCCGTCATTGATTGTGATCTGCGGCACGTGGCTTCCGCTGGATGCTGTGTCCTTCGAATCCGCTCAAGTCCACGCCATCACACGTGGAGTTTTCCTGCCCCAATGATAGAATAGACTTCGATGACTCGAAGGAGTCGACATACTGTGTACTGCCGCCTGTAGAATAACTGACAATCGTGATTTGATGAAAGTACACGTACTACTAGTACGTAAATTTGTATTCGCGTTTCCAGTTGCTGTCCATGATCGAGCCACAGTCAACCGGCTGGTCAAAACGTGCGAGACTTCGCCATGGATGCCACAGGATAACGAAAAATTAATTGAACGACAAGTGAGCGTCCCTTCTTTAGATTTCGGACATACCACCGACCTACACAGTTCTTGTAGAGCGCCCAAGGCACTAGCATTCGCTTGGGATCATGGTACCGAAAGCATTTTCCGCGAGTGAGATGCAGAATAGTACATGAACATTTATTCAAAAAGAATCAAGCAAAAAGGTCTCAATCATACAGAAGCTGGCAGATCTCTATCCATGACGAGTGGGTGCGTGGACATCGATGTAGCTTCCAGACGATTCCCCGATAGAGGAATTCTTCGCGGTTGTTGATTCGCTTCATGATACTTTCGACGTTGGCCTCGAGCTTCAAACACACACATCCACGCGCTCAGTATTCGCTCAAAATTGCTCTGAGCTGAGCTGATTGCGTATACCTCTTTTGTACACGGTTCTGGCAGAAGCATCGACATCCCCAAGCTGAGTACACAGCAGAAATACCCACACGCATAGCACGGCGCACACGGATAATAGTCCTCAAGGGTCTGGTTGATGACGTCGATACAGAACTTGAACTCTTTGCGGGAGACTACACACAAACAAAGCCCACCGGATCAAAAATCATTCAACCCCGTAGAGTCCGAAGTCGCTTACCGATGCCGTTGAGCGCGTCTGGGAATGCATCGTCGTACGCGGAGGAGAACGCTGAGACGGTCTTGAGTCCCGTGGCCTCGAGCCGCACGAGCACGATTTCGTTGGCGTCGGCATTCACGAGCAGCTCCTTGGACATGGCTCGCTCCCGTATCAACTCACGAGAGTGCCGAAGTGTCCAACTTGTCAAAACTTGGAGATACCCGAAAGATTCGCTACTGCCTCTTCCACCACCACTTACATACAGGAAAGGCCACTGCTGCGGCAATTCTTCCACACACACGTCGCAGGAGCCGCCAGCGCGAAACGTCGCCCGAAACAGGATCTAAGCCACCTCGAGTACCGTATCTGACAACTGTAACTGACTCCGTTTCGAAAGTTTCAAAACAGGGTGAACGAGCAAATTTGTCTGGGTTGTTCTGGAAGGGGTACAAAATTTAAATAACCTTCATTTCAAGGTTTAAACTCGTCCTAATATCAGCGAATCACATGGATTGGCGTGGAGGAGGTTCACATGATCTCTTAGGTTTTTCGGAGAGCTCTTTGCCAACAGGTCCAGCGAGGGAGAGTGTTGGTCCCCGATGGTGACACCAAAAGAAGAAACATTGGCGGAAGCCCAGACTTCACCGTCAATCTGATCGCCTAGCTCACTGCCGCCGTCGGCACTCTCGCACCACTTGCACCACACACGTACACAGCGCCATGTCAACCGCCGCTCGCCGCCGTCTCATGCGCGACTTTCGCAAGCTCCAGAATGACCCTCCTTCGGGTGTCTCGGGCGCACCCATGGACAACAACATCATGCTCTGGCAGGCTGTGATCTTCGGGTACGCCAGTTTTTGTGGGATAGTTGTCCTCGTAGAGACAACACTGATGCATTTGCGTACTTCGTGCGTTCTGCTACATTTACAGCCCTGATGACACGCCGTGGGAAGGCGGCACCTTCAACCTCACGCTCGAGTTCAGCGAAGACTACCCAAACAAGGCGCCGACGGTGAAGTTTATCACCAAGATGTTCCACCCGAACAGTATGTTGGCTACATTGGCTGTGTAGTGTTGTGGTTGACTCTGACGTATATTGGTTTTTACATTCTAGTCTACAACGATGGCCAGATTTGTCTCGACATTCTCCAGAACCAGTGGTCGCCGATCTATGATATTTCGGCTATCCTGACCTCAATCCAGTCGCTCCTCTGTGACCCGAACCCGAACTCGCCTGCGAACTCCGAAGCTGCGCGTCTTTTCCAGGAAAACCGACGCGAGTACAACCGTCGGGTGCGTGAGATCGTGGAGCAGAGCTGGGTCTCGATTTCGTAATCCTCTTGCATCTTCGACTTGACCTCGTCGTGTCGATTGGCAATGCATATCGTATGTATGGCAAGTAACTCCACTGTGCCGTTTGGTCCCCGTTGCTTGATACCATGTTCGTAAGAGCGGAAGCCTCTTGCGGCGTTGTCGATCGATGTCAAGTCACCGATTGAGAGTAGGCCGACGTGGGGTTCCAGTATCACAAACTCGTTTTAGATAGGCATACGGTACCAACTGCGCACAAGATAAGGTGCTCCCGCCAGATACAAACAAATAAACAATCAAATCTGCAACATGTCTTCTGTGGTAATCTTTTCTCTCGGTCTACGAATATAATGCGAAGGGAGCCTCGGCAGCCTCGTCCACAGCATCCAACAGCTTGTTCGACTCGATGTTGACCGGGTTGAACTTTACGTGCTGGACAGTCGTTCCGAAAGACGAAAGTTTGATGTCGCAGCCGAGATCGCGCAGGGCAGCATAGGCTTCATCGCCACAGCCACGGTACTTCTGTGCCTCACGCAGGAGCTCCTCCACATCTTCCTCTAAAATGCGAGCGCGCAGCTCTGGCGCCCGAGCGACCATGTTTCGGATGGCCAGACTTGCTTGACGCAAAAGCGCCGTGTCGGCCTTGTGCTTGCGCATCGCAAACGCGATCATGCGGGCGGCGCCGAGATTGATGATTCTAGTGCTGTTCTCAGGTGCACGCAGAGCAATCGCTGCGAGCGTTGCACAAGCGTGTTGCTGCATAGATGCATCACTAATGTGGGTCTGCATAGCAGCGATGATCTGTTCAGCTCCACCTGAAGAGATAATGTACTCCTTGATCTCATCTGCGGCCGCGACGTTTCGCAGGACGGTCACACACCGCTTTACCACAAGAAGGTTTCGCTCGTGCTGCAGCATGATCTGGAGGAGAAGATCGAGTCCCGCGAGTTCGTAAATCTTCTTGCAGTGCTCTTCTGTGATGGCAAGTTGCTTGAGCACCGCCAGCCACAACGACAAGATCTCAGGTTGCTCGCGCCGAGTCTCCACCATCTCAACTATGTACGGGATGAGGTCCTTGGTCACGAGTGCCTTCACTGTGTCTTGGGCCTGTGAGAACGTGGCTTTGGGGTCGTCGTTGATCGTCATGACCCGTAGCACTGCCGCGAGCACCTTGGCCAGAACGGCGTCGGCTTTGGCGCTCTCCAGGTACAGACAAACTGCGTCGATGCCCTTAGCCTTTGCGAAGTGAGCTTTGTTGGTCTCGTGCTTGTTGCAAACTACACGCACAGCATTGAGCAGACGCGCTGATGCAGTTGACACCGGTGCCCCGCAATGGCTTACAAGAGCATTCGCTAGATGCTCGAGTCCAACTTGGCCAACGAAATCCTGATTGTCGGTGTTCTCGGCGCACAACGTCGCCAAAAGCGCACTCGCCTTTGCCACAACTTGTTCATCCATCGACGCCAGCAGAGGAACGAGCGCATCAATAGCGTCATTGCGCCCAGCGATGACCTTCATCTCTTGCATTTGCTCTAGCATCGCAGCCAACTCGTCCAACTTCGCCGTCGTCAGCGCGTTCGCTTCTTCTACCACTTGCGGACGATTCTTCAATGCAGCCACAATATCTTTCAGTCGACGGACCTCTTGCTCTGCCGATCGCACTGCTTTCGCTTCGCCCTCTCCGTCCGCGCGCTCCGACCCGTCACCAGCGACGCTCTTGATGATGTTGGACAGGTCGACGCCCTGGGACTCAAACTGCGCGACCGCGTCGCGCGTGGCCGTGTCCAGCGGCATGTCGAAGTCCTCCATGTTCTCTTTTACGGCCTCGTCGAACGTCTCCTGCGAGATCTGCTTCGCCGCCTTCTTCATGGTCGCCAAGTCCGAAGGATAGTTCTTCGTCTGCCAGGGTTCGCGCCAACAAGAGTCGGGTGGTTTCGTGTCGAATTACCATTTCTATTTGCCAGTTTTAACGTTGCTAAGTAGCAACTAGTTTCTAAACGAGTAGTTCAACTCACAACGGACGATCAGAAGCAAGAAATCATGGCGAAATCGGTCGGCGCGCGCTCAGTAGACGCAGACACAGACGATGAGCGCCTCGTGCAGACCCTCGAACAGCTGGACGAGTATCTTGCAGACCAGCAGCATGTCGTGGAGGTGCTTAAGCAGGTATGTATGCAGCATTTACAGTGCACACGGTAGTAAAAACAACCTCTGAGATGAGAGTGATGTCTCTAGGGATTCCTCAAGCTGGCGATGGCCAAGATGAACGTGCCGGCTCATGCACTGGGTGAATTGTCGTACAAAGACCAGTTTGATTCGGCATTGTACGTCGTCGAAGAGAGCGATGGCTCGTTAACGACCATCCAAGCGGCGCAACGCGAAGCCATGGGGGACGCTGAAGGCGCGCCGCACGCCGAGCCGGCGTCCACGCTGAAGCGAAGAGCCAACAAAACGGAAGAGACAAGAGATCCAACGAACTCAGCATCATTACCAACGACAGCATCAGGTGCGAAGGCTGAGGACGACGCCATCATGTGGTTCAGCTCGCTTCCGCCGCAGAACCTCAGGCTCGCGCAGAAGCATTTTCGAAGCGGTAGGTACTTCTGTAACGTTGTTCTCACTTCACCACCACGTCTATCCCATTGGTGTTTCTTTTGGTCTATCAGCGCTCCAGGCACTACTCATCTCTGCCGCATCAGCCCGCAAGATCCAGAACGCAACAATTGGTCTTAGGAACGCACCAAGCACCTAGAGCTACTACTACGTAGTACTACAGTGGCTAGTGGCACATAACTCCACTAAGTGCGCATCCTATACCGAACTTAGCATGTTGCTGCGATTACGGCTCCCAAAGTCAGACAGAACCCCCTTCCTTCCTAGCCATCACCATGGCCGCAGTTCCCTCGCCGGCGCCGGCCTCGATCTCGTCGTCGCTGGGCGACGCCTCTGGGTCGCGGCTCCACGCGCAGCTGTCGTGTCGGTACTTCCGCCCGGGCGGTATCGTGCGCGGAGTGGTGCAACTGCTCACCGACCAGTCGACCCCTGATGCCGTGACGGAGGTGGAGGCGGTCGTCGCGCAGATCCACGCGCACGTCTCCGTGGACAGCAACCTGCTCTCGGTGCCCGTGGTCGTCCGCGCAGCATCCTCCACTTCTGCACAAGAGCTAGGACTGTCACCAGCCGAGATCGCCAAGTTCTCGGGCGACGCGGGCGCGTGCCTGTACGCGTCCGCACCCTGCGTGCTGCTCTCGGACCTCAACATCGCGCCAGCGCTGTCCGAGGCGCTCGACGACACGCGCAGGCGCTGCCGCCGCGACTTCGCGCTCGCACTCCCGGTGAGTCTCTGTCCGACCTTCCGCGGCTCGTCGGCGCGCGTGTTCTACGTGCTCTCGATCAGCGTCGTGCGACGCGGAGACGCGTCGAAGCCCGTGGTCGTCCATCTGCCGTTTGAAGTGTACGCGCGCGACTTCTCGTTCGCGCCGCAGCCCATCCTGGACGAGTCCGCCGAGGCGGCGGCGGACGCGCAGCGCCGCGAGGCCCGCAAAGAGCGCAGCGTGTCGCTCGCGGTCGTGCCCGTGGGCGTGCGCAAAGGCAGCGAGATCCCGTTCGAGCTGCGCCCGTCGCTGATGCACGGACGCGTCGAGACCGAGAAGCTCCAGCGCGCGCAGACCAGTCTGTTCACGATCGGCAAGGACGACGCGCATCTCGTGCGTCTGCTGCTCGCCAAGCAGTTTTACCACCCGGGCGACGTGCTGCTGGGCGTGTTTGACTTTTCCAAGGCAAGCATCCCGTGTCTCGAGATTTCGGCCACGCTGTGCCAAGAGGAAGTGCTCGCCAGCATGGCGCTCCAGCCCAACAAAGTGGTCCAGTCCAAGGTTGTGAGCACGTACCACGAGTACACGGCGTCGGCGCTCCAGACCAGCGTGCGGTTCGCGATCCCGCTGGACGCGCTGCCCACCATCTCGACCGACCTCGTGTGCATCCAGTGGTGCATCCGCTTTGAGTTTACCGCGAGTGTCAGCGCAGACGAAGCCACTGCTGGGGCCGGGGCGGGGGCTGGGGTACCCCACGCCACCCAGATGTTCCGGTGGCAGGTGCCCATCGACGTGCAGGCCGCGCCGGCGCGCGAGCCTAGCAGCTTTGCGAACGTGCCGCACAAGCTCTTCACTGGTAGCAGTCGTACGGCTGGTCTGGCTTGAGCTGAGAACCGATCCCCATGGCGCTGTCGAGTTGTGACGGTAATGCGGTGAAATAGACCGAGTGCGTGGATTGCAATTCACCGACGACTCTCCTATCCCACGAGCTTTGTGCAGACTCTATGATGGTGCACGAAATGTACTGCAGCTGCTACTTTTACCAGCGGCATACTAGCGATTTCTTCTGGTGAGTCAAATACGCGAGGCTGTGTCAGTCGAGTGCGTGTAGCTTGTTGATTTTTAGATTTGTCTCTTCTGACTTAACCCATTCTGCTCAGGTGTTGAAGTATTCGTTGGTCGGCTCGCGACGGATTCAGTATGTAAAAATAGCTGGAGGAAGAAACGCAACTGTCCAACGCTCCGCGTCTCACCAGCGCGACCACCGCGCGTTTGCTCTTCAAGGCGGCAATGCACAGCATGGCGGCAAACGCGGCTGTGACAGGCAGGATCATCCCTCTCGACCGGCAAATCGACTCCACTCCAGCATGCTCCTCAACCACGCAGAATGATCAGCCGTCGCAGCCGCCTCTTCCGCTCCAACGTCTGCACGACGCTGTCGTCGTGATCGACCTCGACCCGTGGCCGGGTTTTGCGGTTGCCTGGCTGGCATTGTTTCTCGCGCATTCGCTGTGCATCGTGTACTTGCTCGGCACCATCTCGGCTCTCCAGCTACTCAGAGATCCGAACATGGCGTTCTTCTCCGACTTGCTTCGCTCCGATCTGCAGCCAGTGTTCAAGTTCGGCGTGGTGCTGCTCGGAGCTCTGATCGCTCTCCACACGGTCCAGGTCGGACTCATGCTCTTGGTCAGCTGCCGTGAACGCCGACTCCAGCTCACGTCGCTGACGACGGAATGTCTGAGAGTGATCCGCCAGCGGCGCCGAAAAGGAATTCGCCAGTCGCGTGGGGTTACTCAGGTCCGTCGCATATGGCGCGTTGTGTTTGGTCGTCGCGGCATCTTCGGTGTGGAGAGCCCGTACTACGAGTGGCGCTATGCCGCCTCCGAGGCGGTCGAGATCGTCTCCCAATCGCTCCAAGCGCACGGCTCAAGCGCTCGTCTGGACCCGACACGCTGGTTGATCGACCTCTACGTCGCCTGCGCGGTGCTCAACTGCTGGTCAACGCCGATCGTGATGAATGCTATGAGTAAATCATACTCTCACGCTGCCAGGCGGCTCGCGTGTGTCGTGCTGGACGCGGTTCTCGACTCTGGCACTGCGATGGTGTTCCCGCTCGTGCTGGTTGTTC